>UPTC01000300.1:30274-46276 GCA_900537255.1 Acanthocheilonema viteae | reverse complement strand
GAATACCATTCTGTTCTCCCCATGAACGAAAAATTTTGAGACAATTCTAAAAATGTTCCTTCATGAACATGCGGATATACATGAAAGAAAAACTCCCATTTCTCTCACGTAAAAGGTAGAAATTCCCAGTTTTATTTAAATTCATTTTTAAATCCAGCATTTTAAAAAGTGCCCTTCCGAATAAAAAATAAATGGCGGTGTTTTTGCATTTGTCCTTTTCACTTACTTTCTAGCTTCATTCATGTTACTTTGCCTTGTTCAATAACATTTGTGGACCATTCTGCCCAATGGATATGGTAAAATACGCCTGATGAATTTGACTTAATTCACAGAACTGATTTCACTAAAAATACAAAAGTTCTAAATTAAAAAGAAAGTTTTGACAGCAAAAGACTGAATATGTCCTTTTCGATATCGATTATTCAAAAAAAGAAAAAATTTACAGGAATTAATTCTGAAAATGTTCTTTCATCATTTTTACTTTTCAATTATCGGGTAAATTCAATCAGATTGTTTTATTCATATTAAAAATGAACAACAAAAATACTGAGATTACATTTTTGAAGTTGCATATCATAAAATAATAATACTTATGTCCTCATCCTTTTTCTGCAACAGGGAAAAAAAGCGTTCCTAATACTTAAAAAAGAGAATCAAAGAAAATTTTAGTACAATTATGCTTAGAAATTTGCGATTCTCATAACCGATCACGGCTAACACTATGCAGCGGTTACTCCAACCTTTTCCTTTATTACTCCCTTAGACGCAAAGATAAGTGAGCACAATGTAACGGGAAAAGTAAGGGAAAATGTCAATCACATTGTTGATGATAAACAAATGAGACAAATCAATTATGATGCCGATGTGTTGACAGTCTTCTGATCCGATAATTGAGAAATCCCAAGTAATTTTTTGATCGATTCTGCATAACTTCGCACTGTTTCGAATGTTTCTTTCTGAAAAAGTCTAACTTACACATTACTTCCGTAAGTTCAATCAGGAGATCTGTAAAAGGCATAAAAAGGATTAAAAACAATCAAGCATCCTTGTATCATATGTAATGTTTTGATTTTAATTGATTACAGTTTGTTTAAGAAATTCTCAATAACTTTACTGATTGCTATTATATGAAATATTTCAATTGATAAAATAATATACATACAGCAAGTAGAAATTCACTGAAAAAATGCACCAACTAGAATTCAGTAATTGATTACAAGTTTTATAGCATGTACTGCATTGCTTCTTACATCTTCTAAGAGTTTTACGATATTTTCCAAGCAAAATAAGTTTTTACTTTCCATCTGATTAAAAAGACAAAACTAAACATTCGACGGTCTTCGTCTCATAGCAATCAACAAAAATACGTACATTATTTCTATATTTTTCCCATGACTTACTAAATTCCTCAAGTTTCAAGTCGATTTTTTGTCTCGTAATTGTTTCATTACTCTGAAATTAACCTCTTACAGGAAATTATTTGTCATGCAGGATCAAAATCAGACATCATTTCATTATGTTAAACAGTTAGCACTCCATAATTAGATCCGAAAATATTAATATCAATATTAACAAAAATAATTAAGAGCTGTCTGTCATTTCAATTAATCTTTTCTAAAACGATGGAAATTATTGCAACAAGGAGTACAGCCTTAAGAAGCTAAAAAAATAAATTGCGAAACTACACCTGTTCATCCTTCATATTAATGAGCAAATGCTGCAAGTCATTTTCCATTTTGGAACCTTTGAAATCCGTGGTTCGTGATATCAATCTGATGTCTTCAAATTTCTTCACTTCCCAATCTTCGACTTTCTGCAAACGTTGATGACTTAAAGCATTATTTTCTCTATATAAAGCAAATTGCAGAAATTGTGAGGGATAGGTTTCCGTTTACCTTTTTTGTTAAGAACACTGCAAAAAAAGAAATTCAGATTTTTGTAAATTAATAATTTCAATGCATTATTTTCCTGAATAATTACATGATTTTAGATTTCATAAGAGCCCTAAAAATATGTGGACTTACAGAAGATTCACTATATAAAGCAATAAGAAGATACATAGCATAATCATAGTTTTGTTTTCGTGTAAAACACCTAAAATATTATGAACTTCAAGTTGAATCGATGAAAATCAGTTATTTCTGCATTTGTCGTAAAAAATAAAAAGAATCGCGAGTTTCAAAAAAATATAACATTTCCTGGAACATGATAATATAAAAAAGAATAAAAACGACAAATATAAGAAAATCAAAAATTACGGGAGAGAAATTAAAATGCTTACCTATCAGTTACAATCGTGAGTATATCATTTTCAGGATTATACCTATCTCCTGCTAGTCGAATCAATTTATCGAGAGCATGTTCATTCAAATGCAATGCAGATAGCTTAAGGTGAACAATAATGACACGTGAACGCATATCACGTAACGAGTTACCCTGATGTACGTAATCGCAATACGATACTGTTAACGGGAAGAATTTTTGACATGCTTTCTTATCCAATTTCTCTGGCCATTTTGTACAAAATTCTGAAACACAAAAAATAAATGACAATAGAACAAAACTGCAAATTATTGTGAATAAAAATTCAAATTCCCATCTGCTCATTTGATGCAATGTTACTTATCAATATAAGAATTAAGAGTGTAAGAGTTACAAAAAACGAATCAAACTAATTCTGATCTTCGTCTGTCATAGTGAACTGACTGTTAAAGTATTATGTTCAAGTTAAATTTACAGGAAATAAATATCAAAAGCAAACAAACTTTTGATTGCGTTACAATGCCTTTCAATAGCTGCTGGAGTAAGATGAAGAAAATTCGGTATTTTGACCAATTCCAAATTACCCTCCTGAAATTTAAATATTTCATAACTTTTGCAGTAGAAATGATTAATTTTATGACTAAAACATGTTAATAGGGTTGGTACTTTCAAAAAGAAATCCTATTAAATGTACCACATACAGGAACACAAAAATCAAACTACCGTTTTGAACGGTGCTCTCCTTTCGGGATGCCTCCTAGCACCCATTCGAACTGGAAGTGGTACCACGGAGGATCGGAATGAACGTGCTGTTGGCCAAACACTTGGCCAGTCTTGTTCGACACTCATTTCTTCCTTTCGCGGCCGACGAATCTAAACATCCTTTCAATTTTAACTCTCAATTTGCATTAATGCAAAAAACAGATGAAGACTGATGTCGGAAATTCGAAATTATTTTATAATATAAGGTTAAGATGACGTAGTAATTCACAGAATTTTATATTGTTGCAAATTATTGTCAAAAACCGTCAAATTAATGATTTATATCGATATTTAGATAAAATCGCCTAAACCACATGATAAACAAGTTGTGGTAAAATTGTCTTAAATGATTTATATTTCTATTTATGGAATTGCAATTTATTTACAAAAGTTCAAGTTCCAAAACCAAATAAAATTCATTCACTAAAATTGACATTATACCAAACTGGAGATTCTATGAAGTAATGGCCTGCTTTGGATGTATAGACAACACACAAGGAATTCCCTGCTTAATTAATTTAACTCACATTTCTGCAATCGAAACAACGCACCTAATATTTTCAATGCAAGTTCTTTACTAATTTGTTCGAATTCCAAAAATAATAGCAAATACAGCATTAGCTCTGTCAGAAAAATAAGATACTATTCACTTACCATCATCCGCTGAAATATATCACTACGTGGTAAGCTCTGCATTTTCAGTTGGCCTGTTTCCTTTTCGATGTTTAACTGCATGCGCAATTTGCGTTTCGGACCCAAAAACACGGGACGGAATGGCTCACCCTATTAAATTCTTAAAGTTTTAAACAATTATTTCTTTGACAGGTTTCAAGAAAAATATTTAAAACTTGAGAAGGCTACTTAAATTTAAAAGCTTGAATTTCAGCAATAAGTTTCTGTCAAGACTAAATGCTATAAATTACTTAAAACGGTTGGTTAATTTCGTTTTCCTACCTTGTCAACAAGATTAGCAATATTTAATGTCAACCGTTAACTCTTCTGTCCAATTCACTAATCACTTCTAACGTGTAAATATTTCTCGGGATTTCATCCTATTTTCATGGTACCATTCTCAATGATTCAATAGTTGATCAGAATGAAAACGAATATTAAATATTACTTTACTATCTCGCTGCTCATTTAAAATTCGTTTTTGGTCTTCTTCACTATCTTTAGGATTAATTCCAGAAATGGCTTGCTTCATCTGTTCGGCCAATGTTGACTGCAATCGGCATGTGTTTGCATCCGGTCGAAACCGTGCGCAAATTCGTAATGTTAACATATCTCTTCCTGTATTCCAGAAGAAATTATAAAATACTTTTTTTAACTAAAATGGAAACAGGCTTAAATTCATAGTAATATTCTACTTACAAAAATTGCTGCAGCAAATTGAATCACTAAATCAAATAGAAATTCGATAAATTGTTTTCAAAAGGTAATATACTTATCGAGCAAAAAAAGGAAATAGCATCTCATCTTAAAGATTAGAAGGAGGAAGAAACGATAGGATACCAAGGATTGGTACTGGTATTCGAATCAGAATACAGCTGTCTGATAAATTTTGTACAAAAACCAAAAGTTACTTAAATAGACAAATAATTGCAGTATGGAGAGAGCATGTGTTCTGAAGAGTTCGCGAGAGATTGCTAAGACCGACGAAATATGACACTACGTTATACGAAAAGACTAATAGAGCTAATGAAATACAACATTGTTGTATGATCCGAAATATATTGCGAAAAGTGGAAAAGTTAACAAAAACTGGAGAATATTAGCGAGAGGTTCGTGCTTTAATTGCGATTATTTGATCAAATAAGTTGTTGTCGGGAGTGTACTTCTGTTTTCATTTCATCGTACAGGTCCGTCTCGTGAAATGGATGATAGCTTCCTGTTTAATTTGAAATGAATTGGAAGATGTTACTCTCCAAATATTCTTTCATTTGTTGGAGTTAATTGTTCAATATCGCCTCGTATACATCCCACTTTCCATTATTATCTTAAATTATACAATGTTCTCGTTGAAAGGAGGTAAGGAATAAAGGGGTAAATAAATCGAAAAAAACATAAATAAATACAAAAGTCATATGATATCTTGAGTTAAAAAAGAAATTAAAATGTAAAGAAGTTGAAAAAGAAATTAGTGTGTAAAGAAGGGAAGAGGAAATTGGAGTGATTTAATTTAAAATGTAGACAGATCAGAGCAATTTAATTAAAGAAATTGAAGTGCAGTTCTTCCAGCTTAATTCTTCTTTGAAATATGATGAATTTCTCTGAATTACTTTATAATATTTAGATGGCTAAGTAAATACTTTCTCAATAATACATTTCATTATTTATCTTTTCCTTCATATTTGCTAATCGAATTTGTTTTGAATTAAATCGGTTAACAAGTTCTTTTGCTTCATTTGAGTAGTAAAATCAAATATATTTTATTAGTTTTGTACTATATCCAAAAGTAAAAAATAAAAGGTAAAAATGGAAATATCGAAATTTTATTAGTTTATAGAGCACGAAACTTAAAAAAAAGGTAGAGACAAAAATGCATATTGTTAGCCTAACTGTTAAAACAAAAGAAAAACTGCACTTTTTTTTTTGCTCTATCGAAAAGGAAAAAAATAAGAGAGAAGAGTGAGAATTTAAAAAAAAATCTGAATAGCTTCAAAAATAAATAATACTTGAAAAATATTTCTCGGTGAAGCCGAGAAATATTTGTCAAGCATTAATAAATGATATACGAAAGTGAAAGTTGCATTCGTTAACAGAAAACTTTCACATTCGTTTACCGCGAAATCCTTCGTATTACAGCGTTCGGGACAGTTGTATAGTGCTTTATTCATTTGAGGGAGAAGCGCTTGGTGTGTTGCTTTGTCTTTTTCTCTTTTCAGCTTTTTTTTCTTCATTTCTCTTTTTTTTGTTTTTCGGATATTATTTCTTTCACCTATTTTTGCGAAATATTGTTTCTTTTTTTTCATTTTAATGGCATTCAACCGTAATTGTGATATTTGCTAAATTTAATCCATTTCTAGAGAAATTTGAAAATGTTAATTAATAAGATTTATTTGATTTGCAGAGAGATAAAAATAATGTTCTACTTGCTTACATATGATTTATAATTTAAAAAAAAGGATCTTTTTTTTGGAAAAGGGGAAAAATTAAATGGGAAGAATATAAAATGGAAAAGTTAGTCAAACGATCAAGAAAACATCAGCTGTTCTTGTTATGTTATCAAATAAATGAATACTTTTGATATAGTTATTGGTGGTGCATATCATGTAATAGAAAAAATATAAATTGTTTCATTTTAGAAGGAAGAGAAAAAAGAAGAAAATAAAACTTTCCCGATATTTATCCATTCATTGTTATTGGAGAAGAGCAGTTATGTTAAGGTATATGTATTTTTTTTCTCTTTAATTTAAAATCCAATTTTTACTCTAAACTTTGTACCTTTTTCACGCTGTATTTAGAAATCGTTTCTTATTTTAGTTATAGGTTCCAATGATATTTCTTGTTTGGATAATTTACCTATACTCAAGGGAAAAGTTTATACGACTTATAAAATAATTTCAGACACAAAAACTCAGTCGATATTATTCATCAAGTAGAGATTGTTGGTGTCGCGCGGATTGTGTATGATGAAAAGGCAATGAAGTTACAGGCAAAAAATTTATCATTTCTGTTTCTCATTAAGATATATTAATTCTATTAAAAATAACAAAAGTTAGGCCCTTAATTTAAATTGTCAATAAAATCCTTCTTTTATTTTTTCAAGTGTAGTAATATGGGGATAAAGATAGACTTTAAGAAACTTCAAATTTCTTTTCTCTAAACAAATTAGAATATTATTTTTCCAAAAAAGCCTCACTAGAAATATCACAGCAACATTTTTGTAATTTGGTATGATTACTTATAATGTTTACGATTTGCAAAGAGTTCTTTCATTTCCGGATTGCTTATCCGGATTGAATGAATAAGATCATGCAATCGGGAACAGCACAGTTCATTAGGCAAGTGCTTTCTCGAAGATTCTCCAGAAAAGAAAGCTCAAAATTATTCAAAAATTTCAAATAAGAATGGAAATAGCATTGATATAGAAGCAGAGTTTATTTGATGCAAGATGCATGAATGGTGTTACTAAAATATCATTTTGATCGGTATTGGCAGGCTATCACTTTATCCTACCATTATGACAAATTTTAAATAGAGGAAAATTGATGCAAAGATTATCCAATTAGATTTCTCATTAGAAAAAATTGTTAGCAAGTAGAAAAAAGGACGTGATGACGGTTTAACAAATTTAATTAATCTACTGATTTAAGACACATCATCATCTGACCAGATATTTCGAAGGAAAATATTTTTAATTCTAACTTTCGAAAAAAGATTAAACATATCGTGAAACTTCTACAGTTCTGTTTAAAAATTAATAATATTGCACTATCAGTAACTGAGAATAACTTTTCATTTTTTCCTTTTTTTGCTCTAAAAAAACTTCCATTTTCACTTTTATTGATGTATTTTAGTTTTGCATCATTATTTGATTGTTTTTTTGTTTTTTCTATCCGAAAGAAAACAGTTTTATTCCATCAATCACTTATTTTTTAGTTTATGATTTTTATTTTTTAACACTAACATTACAGAAATACTGCAAGCATGATCTGTTACATGGTTTTTATTAGACCCAGATCAGAGTCAAACAAATTTCATATTTTCTATACATTTCGAGATATGATAAAGTATTTAAAATTAGAACGTCATTCAATGTAGGATCTTGTGATGTGTATAACTGTAAACTAAAAAAGACAAAAAAATGGCATTAAAAAATAAAAGACGCTCTTCTTAAATTAAAAATAACCACTTGAAGAAATATAAATTACTTTTTTTCGGACAAAAAAACAGCAGAGCAATCAAACATCGATGAAAAACCAAAATACTTATCAAAAATGAAAATGAAAGTTTTTTTATAGTGAAACTGAAGAAAAATAAAAATAATAAAGAAAAAAATAATTTTTAACTGTCAGTAATACAATATTATCAAACAACATTTTTTGTAATTTTAAAAAAATATTCTACCATATTTTTATTTGCAAATGTTTTAAAGCCAATATTTACATTCAAAACTCGGAATTTAGTCGAAACAATCAAAAGTATTTTGGAAATATTTTTATATATTCACGGAATTTATAACATTCAAAATTATTGTAATAATCTTTCGATTGTACACATTATTCACCAGGATTCAACTAATTTTTATCTTTTTAATTCTTAAAACAGATACAAACGAAAAATTGTACACATTATTCACCAGGATTCAACTAATTTTTATCTTTTTAATTCTTAAAACAGATATCAAAAATGAATTCGTATATTAAAATGACATTATTATTATAGGTCATTTCAGGGTTTATTAATTGATAAAAATGGCAGATGCTTTTCATTAAGTGGTTACATTGTTCCAGACGAAAAGCAATATAAAACGCAACAATCAACAGTTTTGTCGGCAAATTTTGATGTGTTAGATGAAGCTAGCCATAATTTTAAAGTTCATTTTTTCATCTTTCTCTTTTTCTTTAAACTAAAAGTTAATGGCATTTATTGTTTTTTTTAAGTATTTTAAAAGAATCGAATTGGTTAATGAATAATTATTATTGCTAGCTGCATAATACGATAAGATTTTTAATATCATATGATACGTCATATTACGATGTGGCATTCCAGTGAAATAATAGTGATTTTCAGATTGATAATGTAATCATGAAATTAGATATTGAACCAAAAACAAGACATCGTAGGATAACCTTAGAGCATCCATTACTCAAATTTATTACCGAAAGATGTCATCGTGGATACAAGTAAATGCTTATTATTTCTTTTTTCTCTTTATAAAATTTTGCATTCATAGTTTCATGAAATTATTTTGATATTCAAAAAAAATAAAAAATAATGAGTGGAATGCTTAATGCCTAATAGTGATAGTTTCTCATTCATTTAACTTTTAATTAATTTATGTCCTTCAGGGCAGATATAGAAATTTTTGAACATATAAATCCTCAAATGGTTGGCTATGGTTGCGATCTTTTTGTTGGAAATATGACAATTCGTATAATAAGTACAAACTCTTTTGTACCGTTAGAACGACGTTTAAGTGTAATGGATGATAATGTCGTCGAATCGTCCAGTGATTTTCTGGCCTAAACGTTCCACATAAGAGTGAAAACAAATCGTGTATCGATAAATGTCGCTCATATCATTTGATATAATTGAGCGACTGTTTCATTTTATAAATCCCATTGCTTTTTTACCTTTTTTAATTAATTAAACACCTGCTATTCCCATTGATTTGTATTTGTTTGGTTGACATAAAAAGTTTTAGTTATAACGTATGTACATATACATTACTTCATATGATGCATACATATTACTTCATGTGATTTTGAGTATAATTTAATTTTTCTTAATTACAATCAATCTAATGGTGTACTTTATTTTTAATTTTCATAAAATCCAAAAAAAATTTTATTTTAGATGATGTTTATAACCTGAAAAAAAATATTCGTTATCATTTTTTTCTTAACTTTTTTTATCATCATTTTTTTCATCACTCGAAGTTTAATTTGCATTTGAAATGAGCAAATAACACATTCATCCTTTGTCAGTTACATATGATGTCATCTTCCTGGTCTTTGTTCTTCATTTAGAACACCAAATGCTATCATCATCGCTCTAAGTTCATAACAATGTAGAATGAACTATTGCATCGTACAGTAACTAATTCAGATAATCACTTTGCAACTTTTTTATATTCTCGTCATTTTTTTAATATCATAAAATTGAAGAACAAATTAAATTATGCTATCATTTCTATCCAGTTTTTTTCGAAACTTTTATTTTTTTGGAATAAATTTTGTCAAAATAAAATTCCACGCAAAAAAATCGGTTTATTAACGTATAATTTGAAACAATACTTACAAATAAGTTATTATATAAATTACAAATTGAACCAGTCAATCCAATCAATAATTGAATTAATGTGGAATTTCCTTAAAAAATGAAATCAAATGAGGAATGAAAAAAGACGTTCAGAAATAGTTGATTTTTTTCTCTTGAGCATTACAGATGAATGATTATTAATAGTGCTTGCAAGCAAAAATTTCAGACATTAAGTGAGTTAGTCTTATTCAACTTACTTTTCAGCTAATATGAGACAAGTGCTAACAGTGGAAAGAAAAAAAGCACATGATTATGAAATAATGAGTTAAATTTTGATAAAATCAAAATAATATATCCGACAAAATTATTGATTGAATTCATCTGGAATGGAATAAAGAGTACTGATAACTTTCCGTTGCTTGATAAGATCAAATCTGTCAAAAAACAGGTCATTATCAATTCGATGAACAGTCAAGAAAAATAGGAAGTTTCATTGACTTATGATAAATCGTCGTCAATCACAAAAGTTGCACACAAAATAAAGCTTTGTAGGTGCTAATAAAGTACTGCAATTATTCATTAGTTAATTTCAAGGTTTCTGGAAAAGATTTTTATTTGATCATAAATTTTCGTGTAATTTTAGAGAGTTTTCAGAGATCGTAAATTTTGGTGTAGTTTTATTTGATCATAAAATTTCGTGCAATTTAATTTCTTTCGTTTCTTAAATTTGATTTTCTTATCCAAAAATTCGATTTTTCTAATAAATTAAAATAAAAATTAAAAAAGATGAATATTTTATAACAGATCAAAAAAGAGGCTTATTAATTATGAAAATGAAAAAGTAAAATTTTGTCGGTCAGGTGCATTATTGATTAAATATAGATTTTTGCAATAAGTTAATTCGTGATAATTTTAGGGAAGATTCATTAATTTATTACTGTGATTGTAAACGAAGAAATGAAAAAATATAGTAAATATATATACATAAGTGATAACAGAATAATTCTAAAACAACATTTTATGCTTACAAACAACGTTTTCCTGTTAAATGAATAATTTGAATTGAAAATTGTTCACCTCTTCACTCCTCCAAAAAATCACATTCAACCGAACTGTCTAAATCTGTTTTAAATATAATGATAAAAAAATGAAATATATGTTATATTGTTAAAATCCGGCTGGAAAACTTCCCGTTTCCCGTCGAAAATCACTATTTCCATAAATATAACCATCCGCATTTATTACAAGAGCTTGCACGACGCTTTTTAATTTTGAAGTTACTGTCATATTTTGATTTCGTTCACTGGCCAAATTCATTATAATTTCCTAAATTTCATAATTTATTAGTAGTATGTGCTAATAAAGTACTGATCAATATGGTAATAAAGTGATTGTAATAGTAGAGAAATTCGAATTTGTTATAATATCACAGTTTATTAGTAATATAAGTGGTTAATTAGTAGCAAAGAAATGGAAAAAAAATTACCTGAGGTATGGAAGATTCGTACAAAGTTGTTGGAGGAATGAATTGATTGTGGAAACGTGGCGAATCAACAGCTTCCTTAATTGTCTCGTTAAAAATAAGATTTCGTATAACAGTTTGTGCTACTGCTGAAATGATATATGAACCGCCGGATGCACCAACAACCATTTTTATCTAAAAATATATAATTCGTGATTTATTATTAAGTTCCTTTTTTCAATTATACAAAAAATGCAATATGCTTACTGATTTCATTAGCAAGCTGTAAAACAGATATGAATGAATAACATCATAAAAAACATTCTTTTGAAATTTTGACAATTAAATAAATATCATCAATTTTGTACAATATAAACTTATTCTGTCAGACATAAATTTTTTCCTCATAACTTGTCTGAAATTCGTTTCGAGAAATATGGTAACTATTTATAATGTTTTTAAGTTACAATAAATAGTGATAGAATTTCATGGAAAATTTCATATAGCATCTATTATTTCAATCATAAATTTAAGCATCAATAATCTTCTTCAACAAACTTTTACCGATCCTGTATTTTTATTGTAAATGATCATAGGTGACATGCTGCTTAATGGTCTTTTTCCCGGTCGGATATAATTTGCTGGTGATGGTAAATATCCAAAGGAATTCGATTTTCCGGGAATCGAGAAATCATCCATTTCATTGTTCCAAACAATTCCAAGCGTTGGTGAAATGCGCAATGAACCCATTCTGTATTCCAATAAAAATTTGTTCTTTTTTCAAGTGATGTAAATTTTCAAACTTTGTTTTAGTTACATAATTTCACAGCAAAAAAAAAGATTGAGGTTGAGCACTGCTATGTATTTTCTCATTTGAAATCAATGTTTCAAGAAAAAAATCAATTAATTAGCTTTAATTTATTGTTCTATCAGTATTCCCTTGTAGTTCACATTAAGCGGTGTAAAACTGCAATCAATCAATTTTAAAGCATTTTGAAAAAAGAGTTTGAAAAGAAAAAAGTGAAAAAAAAACTTGAAATTTTTCAGTATTATTTTATTATAAGCAATTGATAAATCCATTTTAAAGCGTTCTGTTCTATAAGCAATTGATAAATTCATTTTAAGCGCTATTTGTCATCAATTTGCTAACAAGTAGTCTCGAATATACATAGTTAACCACAATATCCAATGTTGCCCCAAATATCAGAAAAAATTCGCATGTATTCTAAAACTATATTCGGTTAGGTAAATGTTCCATTTAACCCTTGACCTTGCCCATCCATATTTACAATATGAGAAATGCATAGATCGAGCAGCATTAATTTCGTATATTATTTGAGTTAATAACAAATAAATTACATGCGATTGATGGTGCTCGTGCATGATACCGCAATATTATTATTCTGATCGATCGCCGATATATGTGATGTGCCGTGATCATCAGGTTGTTGGAACAAATCAACTTCATACTTATCCAATGATTGAGATGTATTTTTGATAAGAGATTTGATATGTTTCAGATAAGAACTTAAAAGCGTAAATGAAAAGATCTTCGATTTAGTTTTGAAATTAAACAAAAAATAAATGGATAGCTTCTAGTTTGGATAATAAACATCAATGAAATCAATCAAAATGCGAAATTGTCGAATGAATCGAAATAGATAAAAATGATTGAAATAATAATATCAATCGATCCGAAGACATTTAGAAAAGAATAAAGCATGAAATTTTGTATATTAGGATGAAAAATTGAAAAATTCAATTTTTTCCAATATGTATTAGTCGGATATGTTTGATTTATCTTATATCATATCAAATTTAATTCTTAAGCAACTTTTTGAAATCATTTGAAAATTTTCTCTTTCAAAATTAACTTGATTGATTTACCTTCCAATTATATTTTCTGCAATCTGCTGAGCTTCTGGTACAAATTCTGCATCACCAAGTTTTGTCCTTTGGGCATAGGCAAATTTTTCTGCTTCAATTAAGCGATGATAAAATAATGAATCATCTCTATTAAATTCGCTTTTGCCATCATAAAATTCTAAAAAAAGGAAAATTATTAAGCTAATAATCGAATCTAATCTGATGTACTAACTTTTGAAATAATTTCAATTCTACAGCATATGAATTAAAGAATAATAGCAATATGTATTAGTCAGATATGTTTGATTTATCTTATATCATATCAAATTTAATTTTAAACAAAAAGTTTAATCAATTTTGTTTTCTCAAAAAAATTCAGCAAGCCAAGTAATATTGGAATTTATATATTCTTTGAAATAATCAATAAGAGAAAAAGGAAAATATTATCAAATATATTACCAGCTATAGTTAATATGAGACTTTGAGTAATAGCAGCTGAACTTGGCGGTGGTGGTCCACACATGGCATAATCATCGAGAAATTGTTCGATAATAATTGGAATTTCATTTAATTTTGTTTTATAATTATTCAAATCATCCGTAGATATATAACCCCCTAAAAAAGATATGGCACATATCAGACGAATGATATTCCGGAAATGCCAGAAATGATATTTCGATTTCATTCAGAGAGTTCCATGTAGAATTCGAGTCGATGTGCAATTTAACTTCTATTACCTAATAGATTGAAATGAGTATAATCAACTCCGAGATCAACAAAATAGAATTCTTACCGTGTTCTTCAATTTCAGCAGCAATTGTTTGTGCAATACCACCTTAAAATACAATCAATTTACTATAAATTATAAGAGTGAGCTTTCAAACGAAAATTACATTTCTTAAAATTGCAATTGTGCCATTAACATATTTGATGACACCAGCAAAGTGATCCGGTCAGCTACTCCGATATTCTCGTTATATTCGAGACGTATCCCAAGAAGATTTCTTCGTGTCACACCAAAGAATTAGAATTAGTTTATGTGAGAAGCATCTACGATCACTTATTGTCTACTAATGATCATCACGTTTTTGCGTATTTTCATGACTTACTCATATTTGTTGCCAACACATATTAATTGTTTTTGCTTAATTCTTATATATTTTTACATTTCTATCACTTTGATTGATTATTACAGAATGATACGTTTACTGCTAAAAGAAATATTTAATTATTCAACTCTGAACTAAACTGCTCTTAACAATTAGTTAAAGTTCAATTTTTTTTCCGAAAACTTTTAAACAACTTTTTTCCTATACGTATGGCATTTGGAAAACATTCTGACAATTTCAATTTTTTTCTGACAGAAAAAAAACATTGCTATTTGAGGAAGGCTTAGAAATTTGTTAAAAATGTCAGCAAAAAAAAAATTATTTTTTATACATAATTATTTTTTTAAACTTCCACTTTGAAACAGTTTTTTATGCATTTTCTTTTTGTTAAATTTCCTCTCCGTTTAAAATTATTGCAACCAAAAATCACATTTAAATTGTACTACAAAAATAAATTAAAATTCTTCTCATTAAAAGAATTCGTGATTTTTCCATGATAATATCAATGTATCACAATAGTGATAATATATCACTTCTCTGTATGCATTTGTTAGCAATATTTGCATATTAAACTTGTCTATTAATGCAATGAAAGACACAATGTAAAACCAAATTACTGAGAAAAAGGTAATTTTTTAAGAAAAAGATAAGTAAAAAGTAGTTACCGCGATAAAATAGCTGCAGGGGATCAGAACTATTTGCAATTTCTTTTAATGTAGCACCCAAATGATCTCTCGTAATGATATCACCTTCTTCGTATACTTTTTCAGTTTTTGGATTCACAAATACTTTCCTAAAATTGACTGTCAATCTACGCCGATCTCATTTTTTTCCATCTAAATTAATGCATATTTTAGTAATTTTATTATGGTTAAAGAAAGTTGCTTTTTCGATTATTCCGGTTTAATTAATACATCCTTCGTCATTACTCTATCAATGATGAAAGACAAAGTCCTAAAGTTAAATTTATGATTAATAATCACTTCAATACTATTCTCCCATCCTCATTACTTTTTCACCAATTTGGTCAAAAAATTTTCTTGTAGAAAAATATACAAAATGCTATAAACTTAAAAAATTATGAAGTAAATTATTTTTCAATAAAGAAAGAACTTTCAAGTTATGATACAAAAGCGAAAAAAAGACAAAGTTTACTTCAGTGATGGTTCAGTCATTATGGCCTTTTCCTTTTTAGCAAGTTCATTTGCTAAAGCC
Organism: Acanthocheilonema viteae; assembly: GCA_900537255.1. NCBI lineage: Eukaryota > Metazoa > Nematoda > Chromadorea > Rhabditida > Onchocercidae > Acanthocheilonema > Acanthocheilonema viteae. The sequence continues at coordinate 30,673 of UPTC01000300.1, read as the reverse complement.
GCCGAGATTGGAAATCCTTTCAATGCTAATTCAATGGATGGCTGAAATAGTCTATACCAAGATATTTTACCACTTCCGAAAGTTGAAAATACCGTCCATAATCCGTGTAATTCAGACGGTGTTGCAATAGCGCGGTATCCTAAACGTTATAATGAACTTTTCTTTTTTTAAATTTTAGTAAGAAAATTTACATACATTCTATAATAATCTTAATAATATGAAAATTAGCATAAGAAATTAACCTAATTGACATGAATCATGTTGTTTTTAATGTAGGTTAGGTTAAAGGGAACAAAATTATTTATTAAAATGCATATAATGAAATTATGTATTGGACATTATTCATTCCCTACATGTATAACTGAGCTTAAATATTTACCTTCCTTTATGCTAGCAAAA
>UPTC01000300.1:12801-24025 GCA_900537255.1 Acanthocheilonema viteae | reverse complement strand
CTAAAATAATAAATTTTTCCGGGATTGATGTTATTCATAATAATACACCCAAATTACAGCAGGAATAGTTGAATTAATTACAAAAAAAAAAAAATAGAGAACCGGAATAAAAGTCCTCTAAAAGTTCAAGCCTATTAAAAAGTGTTAATTTCTAATATCAATTTTTGTTTTTTACTGCACTGTTATTCTGAGTTTCAGCTTCTTTTTTCCTTTTCGATAGTAATATTGGAATGTATAAACGAATTTTATTCAATGCGAAAGGAGACTTAATTAATTAGATAGAGACTGATCAAAATTTAATTTATGCATATATGCATATATCATAATTTGTTTAAGTTCATCATAAGCTGGGAAATCATTTAATTAATTGTAACAAAAATTATCGAAATAATGAATTAATCACAAATGATGAACAAATAAAATAGTCCAAAGTTCAATAATTTTAAATAAATTGTAACTCTTTTATATCGCTGGGAGACATGCACATAACAGTTTTTTTCAATGGCATTTTCAAAATGTCACATACGAGTCAGTCAAAATTTAGTAAACAAATCAATTAGAATTGCATTGCTAATAAGTCATTCGCAAATTGTGATTTTAATTCTTTTTCTTAAAAAATTTTTTTTTTTAAAAAAATTGATTAGCTTTATCGATTGTTTGCATTTCCATCATAATAAATAAAACTTAACTTTCGCTCTCTAAAAATCATTAATACTATTAGGATTACAAAAATTTTTTTGATATCGATTACAAAACAGTTTTGTAGCGTGAGAGTATGACGTACGCGTTGCAAAAAGCGAAAGAAATCTGTCGTTATTAGTTTGTGTGAAGCGGCACAGATAAAAGAGCTGTCATTTGGAAAAAAAAAGAAAAAAATTGAACCGATTGTTTGCATTCCATTATAATGATAAACAAAATTAACCTTCGCTTTTTAAAAATCATTAATATTATAATAAATGGAAGAGATTTGATAAGAATCAATAAACATATCACTGATTCTTCTATTGATAATGATGATATAACTTAGCTTGGCCAACAATAATTGGAATATACCTGAGATTATAGTCATTATTCAATAATGTGATATACGTGTGTGGTGAGGTTATTCTGATAATAGGAATGTTATCAATTAGCATATATATTCTTCTCATTTAATTATTTCTCATATTCATTACATTTTTTTCTCTCATCTAAATGATTCCATTCTCAAACTTTCCAAAATCATTAATTTATCAGAAGAGTAATTTCAAATCGCTTAATTCTAACAAATGAAGTTTCCTTTTTTTCTTATGTTTAAATTAATTATTAGACAATGTAATGTGCCAGTTGCTTCAAATTTAAATGACATAAATGTCTTTTGCATATCTCAAAATTTCCAGCTAAATTTTAAATGCATGCATAAATCATGTACAAAGTAGTTCAACTTTTTTAATTTATTTTTTTCGCAAACAAGGAAAATGAGAACATATATAAACACATTAATATATACAATTAAAGCTGCTGTCGTTCTTTTTTTTCATGGATTTCATTCCATTTTTTTTAAAATTCATTTCAATAGTTATAATAATTCGATTCACTGATAAATTTGAATAATCAAATAATAAGCCAAAAAAATTGCACTCTTATATACCATATTTTCATGTATTACTTACATAACATTTCTGTTCCATTCATTCATAGTTCTTTGTTCTATAAAAAAATTCAACATTTTCAAGTTCATTTTAAATAATGACTTCAAAATATAAAATGGAAAAATAACGCTTCTGCAGTTTTTAAATTCTATTAATTTCGATGGAAGAAGCACAGATAAAAGCTTAAAATTTCGAGCAATTTTACGATAATTACTGCATTACACTGTATCAGAAATAATTTAAACTACTTCCCACTCATTTCCTAATGTCTTTTTTTTTTCAAATAATCTGTTGTGACAATTTTTTCCGTGAGCGAAATGATGTTCTTAAACGTGTCAATTCTTCGGAAAATATTTCACCACTTTGTAATGCTGTAACTAACTGATCAAAATCACGGTTACGATTGTCACGTTGTCGAGCTGAAATTGTTAAGAAAAAAATGATTCATCACAAAATTTCGGAAATTTGAAGAATTTCTAATTTAAAAATTTGCCATACAATATAACAAATCAAAAATTCCGAAAAAAATAAAATATTTTCTGAAAGCAATTTATGAAAAAAATTAAATTTTTTAAAATTTGATCAAAAATTTAGAAAATTGTTGAAAGTAATTAAAATATCCTTTAAATTAAGGAAAGCAATTTTTTTCTCAAGTTTTTCTTTTGTTTTATTGTTGAAGAAGGAAAAAGAAAAGTCAAAAATAGTTTACATACATTTCTTAGACAATATCGACCGTGCCACTGTTTGCTTTTTAATTCGTTCTAAATTCTCACGCTCTTCCCAAAGTTGTCGATGGCATTCGGTTAGTGCAGTCAAAAATTTCGAGATTACACCAAAAAAATCATCCGGTGAAGTGGTTTTTGGTTCTTCCGCAAACATTCTTACACACACCCGGAACTGAAATAATCGCACTAATAAGTCAACATAAATAAAAAATAAAATAAAATATTGATGTACTTATAAGGACGAACAATCATTTAGAATGGTTTTTTCATGTTTATTACTGATATTATCATATTATTGATTTTATTAATGATTCCACTGATGTTTAATTTAATTATTATTATAATGTTTAATTTAGGTTAAATTACTCGAGAATAGATATAAAGTGGAAATAAAACTATATTATTGACCGACTTACACAGTGTAATATATTGCATTGTATGTATAAATTTGCATATTCAATAAAGTACTAAAATAAAAACGCTTAAAGTTATACTCACATAACAAGTGCAATCTACAAATTTTACTTTACTAACTTTAAAACTTCACTTACTTTGGTATTCATTTCACTATATTGCTTTTCAACTTGTGCGAATTCATTTTCAGCAGAATTTAGGAAATTCTTAAGCACTGCTACAAAACGGTCCACGTTCCGGTCACATTCGTTATTCCATACGTCCTGTTTGTTCACTGCTTCACTTGAACGTAACGCTTCCGTTGCAATTGAGATTGATTTGCGTAGTGCACACAGTTCCTGCTCGATTTCTTTACGGCTGTAATATCACGCGAGAAATTATTAACAAATATTCAGCCATTATGTGTAATTAGGAAACATTCATGAATGATAACATTAAAAATAAAATTTGAAAAATTTTTGTCAAAAACTATCTTATTGCTACGGGAAATGAATTAGCAAAAGTGTAACCTATGTCTAGCAGCCTGATGAACACTTTCCAGGTCACGTTTTAGACGTAACACATCTGACTTCTTATTTTCCATTTGCTCAACGATATAATGCAACAAATTACGATCGGAACGTAAAGAATTTCGTACTTCTGTGAGTAATCGTAACGAACCTAATGTAAATCCTACAAAATTATACGTATAAGAATTGTTTTCAAAAAATTATGAAATAATATTAAGAAAAAACAAACTCTTATCACTTTTAAATTGAAAAGTATGCATTGAAAATTCAAAAATTTCTAAGCAATATTAAATCATTCAAAAATTTTGGTCGAATCATTGCGGTGATATTTATTACTCAATTTCAAATCTATTCTTAATTACCAATGGATCTTATCCAAAAAAAGATTTTAGCAGAATTTCATGACTAACCGTAAGCATTTCCATTACGTTTTCCACAATTCAAGAAATTCCCCATTGCTAGAACCATACGTAACAATTGCCTTAAACGTTTGCTACCTGTCACAGCTGCTGAAGCATTTGTTACAGCTAAAAAAGGAAAATAATTAAGTTGAAAATCAGAAATTAATTTTTCGAAAAAGAAAACTTTTTTTTGAAAGCATAGTCCAAAACTTATAGCACTTTATCAATAAAATATTAACATCTTTCTTACTTTCAACAATATTGGAAACGTCGTCAACACGTTCTCGATATGTGCTAATAATATGCAAGCAGCGTAATCGTTCTTCATGTCGTGGAACGCTGAAGCAAATATATTAGCACTTCTCTTTTTAAATTTCGAATTTTCCAGTTTTATCAATTGTAGTAATTGTTTACTTAATAAAGTAACGGTTAGCAGAATAAATATTGGAATCCCATTTTTAGTTATTATGCGAACATGCAACCTCAAACTTTATTTGCACTTATTTGAAGAAAAAGAAAAAAGAAAAGTTTACTTGCTAATTTCATAAAAGAATCGATCGGCCACTGATAATACACTGGCAGTTTTGTACTTGTCCACGATTTCGCGCAGTTTTAAAATTTCTTCTTTGGTCGGCAAGAATTTCAACATCTATAATAAAATGTTTAGATTAACCGATTAAATCTATTTGATTCAATTAATTTTAGAGTAAGTTTCATGACTACATGGAAATTATCGTAAAAAATTTAACTTAACCAAATGTCAAAGTGCATATTCTTTTTTAACGGAAAGGAAGAAAGAAAATTGAAAATTAAAGCTGTTGTAACAACTATTATTAATTTTCACATCATATTTTTTTATTAGTAATCGTTGGTTGGCAATTAAGGTTGCAATTAATTGAAATATTAATGATTATCCAATTTTATGAAGCAAAAAAGATAAGACTGCTTTGACAAATATTACCATAATTTGTTTATGTTCGACATTTCATTTAATTAACTTGCAATCAAATGAGAATAATAATTTAAAACAAAATTGGCAAATTTATAATGATAGTTGAACAAAAGGTAAAAAGATGAAACCTAAAATAGTGGAATGACGAAACATTAGTTCATAATTATGAAGATGTGTGTATGTGTATGAATATGAATGTTTTCATAATTATGCACTGTACGATTATTCAATATGAAGTATGAATATTCAGTATTATAGCAAACTGATAAATAAGTTCAAAAGTTTTGATATAATTAACTGAATTGGTCATACTTGTTCGATCATATCACGAGGTAATTCGCCGCATTGATCCATCGATAAAATAGCATTTTTAATTTGTTTATTTGATAATCGAAGTTTCGATAGCATAATCGTGCAATTTTGTGCACGACGTGTTTCAATGATAGAAATGGATGTTTCTGCACGGTACTGTCGACGTAATGTTTCACTTATTGATTCCGTTTCGTCAATCGATATTTTGCTAATTGAAAAATTTTTCATAATATCATCGAGATCTAACTGGAAAGTATCGAAGTTTTTCTCAAATTCAAGGCAATCCATAAAAAATGCAAATATTTGTCTGCTTCACATAACAACAGTTCACTTGCAAATAATTAAATTATTTTTACTAAATTAACAAATTGATTGATATGAAATTAATTCTGTAAGCTTTACATAATTATACGTGACTATTTTATAATATGAATTATTATCATGAAAAAAACTGGAGCATAATAGTAGGAAAATATTTGGGAATTCTCTGACCTGTTGATACAATTTTTCCTCATCGATATTCTCCCACACAGTTCCAAAGATTTTCTCTTTCGGAATCATTATCCAATTAAGTGTTTTCAACTGCATCGTTGATTTCGGTATCTTTTTCATCTTTTCATTCATATCAATTGTTTCTGTTGCTATTCGACCACCTTGCAAACAAAGTTGCAATAATGATGGTGGCGGTGGTGGTGGAGGTAACAGCGGTGGACATACGGGTGGTACCGATGATGACGAGGGACTCGGTGATTGGCATGGATCAGATGGAAACGTCGAATCTGTCGAATCTCCGCTCGTTCTGAGATTTATACAATAACTTTTTTTACTTTACTTATATAGTTTTTATTGGGATTATTTGTTGGTACATGATTTTATATTTTCTAAAAATAGAAAGAAAATATTTCAATTTTTGTTTCAATGTCAAACTATAAAAGTGACGAAGGCACATATAATATCAAAATGTAAAAAATTAAAGCAACAATTAAATAGGATTAAGAATTACAATTGATCATAATTTCCAATGTTAATTTTAATTAATATTTATTTTTGAAATAATTTCAGCACCTGGAATAAATAGAACGCATGTCGCAGTCAGCAAGACGACTTTGCAATTCAATCACATTCATTCGCTCTCGTCGTAATTCTTCTTCCAATTCGTTATACATTTTTTCAAGATTATCATATTCATTTTGTGTATGTAATCTAAAATTTATTTTACCAATCCATAAAATTTAAATCATTTAAAGCTTTACGCTATTTATTTGTAAACAAAATAAGATGAATCTTTCCTATTTACCTAAAAGGTCAATGTATAAATTCTCTGCTTAGCAAATACTGTAGAAAATATTAATCGTTCACAAATTTGCAATAGCCATAATTTCGTTTTTATGCCTATTCATCGATTTACTCAAAGAGATAATAGAAATTATTTGTTGAATTTCATTTGCTTAATTAGATAGCAGGAAATTATTCTCTGAAAAATTGTATTAAAATACCTGGATAAAACTTTATTCATATCTATATTAACAACGGGTTCTTGTACATCAGGACAAACATCCATTTTCGCTTGTAAAACTAATTGTTGCAGTGCAATATCCAGCAATCTAAAAATTAAATAAAATAATGTTAATTAATCATAAAAATAGCAGTGAGGAAATAAAATGATAATTAATATTTTTGAAAGTCTAGAGAAAATACCGTTTGGCAACAAAATGAAGCATATAATTAAGTTATCAATTTCACATTTTAATTAAATAAAAAGTTGAGTTGACCTCCATATATGGATATGCTTATTATCGGTTGGTACAAGGATAAGATGCTGCAAAATAGAAATGAAATGAGGCATCGCAACGGTATTATTCAATCGTTCAAGCAATATATCAACGATATCTGTTGGATTTTCCACATCAACTGGCGTTGATGTTCCCGAATCACTCCTCAAATTACAATTTCTCTTTCTGGCCACATAGAATTGGAAAGAAGTAAATCGGTATGAATTACTACGTTAATGTTTAACACAATTTCCTATTCCTTTTGTTAATAATAAAAATAATAATATTTTTATTTTTTTTATTACCACTATCATTCATATATTCTAACGCTTTTTTTCTTTTCTGTGCAAAATAATCCTAAATTAAATGGATTAAAAAAATCTGTGTATTAAATCATTTTTACAAATTTTGCAATTAATTGCTAGTAATTCATTAACGATCCATCACAAAACAGCATTTAGTTATTTACTTCCTTATTTTTTTGTTTTTTGTTTTCTTTGCTAATATTTTTTCGCATTTCTATTCATGAATAAAGAAAAATAATATCAATAAGCAAAAATTTTCTAACTATTGATGAGACAATAAAACACAGCATCGTAAATTTGGTTTGTTTCATAGAAAAATATGCATTACATTCATAAAATTTGTAAAATTTTTATTTTTTTATTACCTAAATGCAAATGTATTCAAATACTTATAACATAGAGATTGAAACGAAATAATGAATGACTAAGTCAAAAAATAAATATGAAATAAATATGATAATGATTTTTGGAAATTTAAATAGGAACCAAAAAGGACTAATCACAGAAATATATTATTTAAATAAAACTTAGAATTAATTATTTCACTGCCAGAATAATCTAATTGCTAATTGTTACAATTAAATAATGAAATATTTTTGTGTTACCTGGCAAAATATAACTCATCCTCTTGTCGACTCATTTCAAACAAATCGAAATGGTCGTCTAAAACAGCGGAAGAGGTCGTACGAAGTTGTTCCAAAATATTATGCAAGCCTAACATCAATAGTTCAAACCGTAAATGCATACGAAATTCCACTGAATTCTGTAAAAAATTTTTTTTCTTTTATTACAGTGTTTAAAAAATATAAAATAAATTGTTAGCAAAAATAAAATCTTGCTGAATTCAAAAATAAAAAAAAGTTTTCAACTCTTTTTAAATTATGTTTTTGAAATGTGGCATAAAAATTGCTTAATTTCTTTTTGTAGTACAAACAAGAAAGAAATTTTTGTTATTCAATTGTTATCATAAATCAAAAATGTTCTTTTATGATGATTAACAAACAGTAAAAAAACTTATTAAAAAGGGATTGAACCTTCCAAAAAGTTTTATTTTTTTAGAACAATCTATAAGTAAATTCACATAATTATAGAATAAATGTTTCGTCTGATTTAATTAACTAAACAGATATTTCAGATGCAGCGGTGTTAATTATATTTTAATTATATAAATATTTTGGAATTTATAGCAAATGTCCACATAAATAATTATTTAATGGATACTAATTGTTCGGATAGAAAGTTTCAAGCAATAATTTTGATCGATTGTTCACGATTGATAGAGAGGATGATTAAAGTTTTTTTTGTTTTTTTCCGCCGTGAAGTTTTAACAGCTGACAGCTGTCAGCTGTTTCAATAAAACTTATCAATTTTCAAGATTTTGCAAAAAAAGTGAAAAGATATGAAATATCATTTATGCATAACAATAACTTTTGTTTGCTTCTCTGCCATTTTCGCACTATTTTCAAATGTCACCAATTTTTCTCCTTCCTCTAAGAAAAAGAAAACCTGTCTGCTGATTCTGATTTTTGCTAACCAGTTTAAGTAACGTATTTGAATCCGAAATTTTGATCATCAAACTTAGGTACTATTCAATATGACAAATACTATCATTTAATTAATATACTTCTAATAGATTTGTAAAAAAATGACATTCAAATTTTAGACTTAAAAGTTATTTCCCAGTTACTATGATTTTTTTTGCGTAAAATACTTTTTTCGCTGAAACAATTTTTATTTTGATCTGAAATGCTTCTATTTGATAATATGAATGAATTTGATGATAAAATTTCAGAGATGAATAATAAAAAATATAATTGTTTTCGATTGTTATATGCATATAAAATAATCGTTAAATGAAAATTTTAAAACTAAAAATTGCAACGATTGAAATAATAAATGACAAATTTGAAGGGAATTATTTTTACACAATGTTGCCAGCTTGTGCAAAGCAGAATATAATTTCTATCTTCATTTATCCATGAAAAGAAATGTACAATATATCAATGATATGATAATCACTCTATTGCATCACTATATTTTATTATCCATTTCGTCTTCAGTTAATTGTCTTTTTATTTTTGTTTTTTGAAATTATCAATTATGTGAGGGATAAACCGGCTTTGTACCAGCACAAAACCGGATACATTTTTAAAGATAATCATAGAAAATATAAAACTTATTCATTCTCACATCATTTTCACAACATCTAACACAATGTAAAATATGAAAAAAAGAAAATTGACAGAATATAATAAAAATTGAATGGTTTTCAAAAACATTTTTCTTTTTTTGTCGTTATTTTCTTCATATATAATAAATTTTTATAAATGCTCAATTGAAAAAATAATATTTTCTGTTTGTTTAATAAAATTATCCGAAATTTTTGTTAAAGTTAAAAATATATGTAATCTTTATGATTTTGAAACTGCTATCAAATTTTGATAATATTGAGTGAAATTTGAAATGAAATGAATACTTCGGCAGAACCACTGCTTAGTAATGCGTTAACTAAGCTCATTGCAGCTGTACGTACTCGTTCTGTTTCGCGATCGCTGCCGTAATTTCGATAGATATCATCCACCAATCGTTGAAATCTCGTCCTTTCTCCAAGGATTCCACGTGCCTCCGTTATCGCATGCAGCACTTTTTGATGTCCGTTAGGTATCAAACAAATACCTGCCAATATCTCATAACACAACACCTGTAATGCAAAACAATTGTTAAAGTTTGATTTGAAAACAAATTTGTTATCGTAGTTAAGGTACTGCTGGCTAATATTTCTATGATCATTCAGAATGACAACTTCACTTAGTCTTTTATTTTTATTGCTATGTTAGATATGAAAGCATTAATGAATAATTAAAATGGAATTGAAAAATTAATGCAACATTTCTTAAATTTTTTATTTGGACGGATTTAATTTGAAGGGGATTTCTTATTTAATTTATTTAATCATTTAATGACTTGTTTAATTAATTTTCTAAAAATTTTTGGTAACAAAACGAAATAGAAAGCTAATTGTAGCTTAATTTTATTCATCAAAAGTAAATTACAACTAACAATTTCAATTCACATCATATGTCAATGGAGAAAAGCAAAATCTATTGGAATGAATGAATAAAGTTTTCCAATTTGATTAAATTTTCCATTTACTCGAGACTGTCCAACAATTAATTCGGGATAAAAGCGCGTTGTTGGGGCGAGTGGGTAAAAATCCGTGAAAAATGTCAAATGAGCAGCTTATTTACCATAAATTTTTTTAAAATGACAATTAAATATTTTAAATGACAGTTAATTATGGCAAGTGAGAAATGAGGAAGGTCGAAAAATTAGTGGAATAAATGATAGCAATTATAATACTAAAAAAATAAAAATGGAAAAGTAAATGAGATGACAGCGTTTCGAATATAAGCAAACATTTGGTTTATTTTTTATTTCCAATTTTTTTTTCCTTTGCAAAAAATAATGGAAACATGGGATTTTTTATCGTTTTCAATCATATGGAATTTTAATCGTTTTTGCAATTTTACCACAAGAGAAAGTGAAAGAGAAACAGACAGAAATACTGAGAGAGACAGAGACGAGAGACAGATGATGACAAATTACATTTAATTATAAAATTGTTTGAGTAATGAGAGAATGATGCGAAGAAAAAAGTCAATAATTATGTGATAATCTTCATGTTAATGAACACAAAATCAAATAATAATTGCACATTATAATTAAATTGATTGTTTTATTTATTTGTTTAACAAAAAAATTGTAAATTTTGTCTGTGCCAAAATTTGAAATAAAAAATACGATGAAGATTAAATAACAATAAATTGAACTATATTTAATAATTTATGCAAAAATCAAAAGGAATCTTTGTTAAAGAGAGAAATGTTAATAATTGAATTGCGACCCAATCGTAGGAATAGTAATAATGATACTCTCTCCTAAATGACAATTATCAGTTGCAAAATAGAAGGTCATCATCATGCCGCTCCTCGTATACAATTTTAACATTCTTCTCATAACCGTGATTTGAAATTGTCGAAATTAAAATTTTTGTTTGGTATTCAACCCGTTATTAAAAAAATTTTTTTTACACAGTTATTACTATTCCTACGATAACGAATAACAGGAACAAATACATTTTTTATATATTTATGGGTCCAAAAATTTTAGATTTCCACTTATATATTGTAATATTTAATAATA
>UPTC01000300.1:0-10708 GCA_900537255.1 Acanthocheilonema viteae | reverse complement strand
AATATTTTTTCATCCACACCAAAGATGACTCATGTATTTGTTGAATTTTATTTCGAGAAGCATTTGAATGAAAAATATTAGTCTAGGTAAGATTAAAATAATTATGAAGCATCATGCAATATTTCTAATTGGAAATATCATTTATTTTTTTAAACAAATTTTAAGTCAAAAATTGCAAAATTATGCATTCATGCACAAATAGTAGAAAATTGAAAACCAAGAATGATGGATATCATCAACGAAAAATTTGATTTTCTGTTTTTTTTTTCAATATTAATATCTCATAAAATGTATACTTCCAATATAATGGGAATTTTTTCAGTTTTTTTTGGCTCCACTTTTTCAATTAAAAAATGCAATTAAATTTTTTCCTAAATTTCAAATCATTTGAAAATTCCAGATGAAATGAGTGTATTAGTTTTTTTTGTGTATATTGCTAGTTTCGCTACACATGCAGAGCAAACTGAGCAAAAATTATTAAATCTCTAGAGGAATTTTTTCCATTTCAAAGTTTACGAGTTTATTTTAAGAAAAAATCTGATAACAAGAATTGTTAAATTCCTACTCAACTTCAAGAGTTTCATTTCTCTTGTTTTCCAGGAGTGAATATGCTATGATATTTTAGATTATATGAGAAAGTGAAAAAGGAAATGAAAGGACAGGTGAGTTTCAATATTTTTATCATGCAATTATCATTTCTGATATTTATGGATGCAAAGTATGATTCGGTCCTTTATTTAAGTAAATAAAATGATAATGAATAGCAAAAACTCAACCGGCAAATAAAAAAACTAATTGAACAAAAAAAGAGAAGTATCGAGAAAGTACAAATGATATTTGTGCTTAGTTTGTTTACTTTATTTTTGCATTTCAATTTTTTCTTTCTTTCATTTCGCTCTTTTTTCTCAGGGAAATTTTTTTTTAGAAAGAAATTTTATTTTTGCAGATTTTTGCCCAGAAAGAATGAAAAATTATAGATATAAAATGTTTGAGAAAGAGTTGATAGATATTGTTGAAATTAATACCAAGTATTTAAATTTTGTTAATTGAATAAGTATATGAGTACCATAAATTTTTGTAGTGTAAATGAAAAAATTTACGAATTCATGGGTTAAATTAAATGATACTCCCAATTAGAAATATTGCATGATGCTTCATAATCATTTTAATCTTACCAGACTAATATTTTTCATTCAAATGCTTCTCGAAATAAAATTCAACAAATACATGAGTCATCTTTGGTGTGGATGAAAAAATATTTAAAACAAAAAGGTGTTTTCGTCTAACTATGCTTGAACAGAATGAATTTTGTATGAAACAAAGAGAACAACTTCTATTATAATCGATTCATTACAAAAATTTTCAGACAATTGAGTAAATATATGCATGAATCAATTATATAAGTATATATAACAAAAAATTAAACACTAATCATCACAATATTTTACTGACTTTTTTTATTCACCTAAACATATTAATCAATAAATAATGAAATATTATTTTATTATTCAACGATCAATAATTTCTGTCAAAATATTTGGCTAATTTTGTTAATTGAATTATCGTTACTGTTTAAAGAGAAATAAGAAAGAGGAATTGGGCTGATTTGCATTCCAACGTTAATTACTATTACAACAACTGCACAGTGATGGACATTACGATGACCTCATATCAAAATCTTTGTACTATCCATTCATCCACTCATTAATCATTTAAAATTGAGAATTCGACTACCAAAAGAATTTTAGAAAAGAAGAAGATAACTTTAGCTAAGAATAGACAATTGTTGATGTTAGATTGTGAAATCATTGAACATACACATTTAAAAATTCAACGAATAAAATACAGGAAAGGAGAAATTAGGACAAAAATAGAAATAACTGAAAAAAGGCAAAGTATTATTGTAACAGCCTTAAATTATTGCATATTAAAAAAAAAACTTAAGTAAATATATAATTTGTTTCTTTGAGAGAAAGAAGTTCTAACCGCAGAGATAGAAAATTTTGTTTTTTTTTTAAAAATAATTTTAAGTACGCTGTCTTTTTATCCACAGGGTGCCATTTTATTCAGACATATTTGCTACTTCTGTAAAAATTATTCTGAGATCAGAATTGAACTTCTCGAGGTAAGTTTAAGAGTTAAGAAGATAAAATTGCTCGATTATCAGTTATCAGTTGTTTCTCTTAAACAGATAAATTGAAAAATTAGGGAAAGAAATAAAAAAGAAAAATAAACCTTGCATTTGGCACTCAGAAGAGAAATGGACGATGCAATGACACGAAGTGTCTCATCCGACGACAGAACAGCCAATCGGCCGACCTGAAGAATTTCGTGTTAATTCAATTGCAATCGATATATTTAATTATCAAATTTTCTTTGATCATCAAATTAGATATTTTCCACTTTTCTAACTTTTGCACCATTCTTTCCTCCTTTTTTGATTTTTGGTTTTGAGCAAAAATCAAAAAAAAATTTTAATATGATTGAATACTTTCAATAAAACATACGTGATATTCTATTCAGTAATCAAAGTGTATTATTTTAAGCATGAAAAAAGAATTTCCACTGAAAAGTGTATTATTTAAGCATGAAAAAGAACTTCTATCTTTACTGTTAAAGATTAGAAGGAACAAAAAATTGAACAAAATTTTTAAGTTTTTCGTTGTTTTTTTTAAATTTTGATTAAAAATTTCCTTTCTGATTAAAAATTTCCGTAGTTCTATAAATGTATGTCTAACCTATACTGAGTGAGTCAGAAATTTCAATTAAAGACTACCGTTGAATTAAGAAGAACTCGAAAACAAAGCAATATTGTAGCCGCATGTTGTTCCAATCCGAATCGCTTCCGACATTCACTCAGCAAATTTCTTAAATGTCTACTGCCGTCTAATTTTATGAAATTTTCCACGTAACTGTAATGATTTGATGAAATTAAAAAACTGAAAAAACAAAATTTGAAGTTTTTTCCAAATTGATCAAATACATTAAAACAGCAACAGAATGCATAACTTTAGCTGCAAGAATTTTTTCAACTAATTAATTATTGGCTAATTAATAATTACATTAAAATACATCTCTCTAAATGAAGAGTTCTATGTAAAGATTACAGTAATTTTATTATAAACCCATGAAATACCAGTTCTTTGAGTTTGAAAACACTGCAAAAATTTTCGAAAGAACTTAAAATCGAGGAATGATTAGATTACCTGTGTGATTGCGTTCTCAGCGAGATAAACAACGCTTCCAAAATATGAAGATTATTACCATTGTCCAATAAATTATCTTCTTGAATTATTTTCAAAAATTTCTCCGCTATTTTACCATCACCTATGCCATACATTTCCTATAATAATGTTTAAAATGTTAAATTAGCAAATTTAAAATTTGTTCATAAAATAATGATGAAGAGATCTTATTTTGAATTTGAATTATATATTATTTCAAAAATAGAAATACTCTCTCATATACTTCAGTTATTTCAAGTATGATAATGTAATTATTATTTGCTATTAATAATAAATAATTTTTGTCAGTTATTATTATTCCTCTTATCAATCAATACATTTTACTGAAGAACTTAAGTGTAACTTACTCGTATAGCACTTTGTTCTTTAAGCATTAAAAATTTCTTTTCAATTGGTTGATCAAGTAATAACTTCTGATTTTCGGGTGATAAATCCAACTCCGCCTAAACAAGCAATAGTTTGTTAATTTAAAAATAACACATTAACGTGAAAAAAAAATAAATTGAAAAATAAATTGAGAATAACATAGTTCATATAATTGATTTCTTGAATTTTTCAAATAATCATTATTAAGGAAAAAATCTTGTAACTAAAAACGGATTTTATAACTTAAACAAACAAAATCAACTATCATAAATTAAGAATGATAAAATTTGGGATTTTCTGAACATCATACTGCTTTTTAATTTCTTTATTTAATAAGAAAAACACCAGAAGTCTCGGGAATGCAATATCCAATTCATGCTTATCAAGACCAGCTGCGTCCAATGTAAAAACCAAACGATGAAATGGATCCGGTTTGAAGATATATTTCTCAATGTGAACTTTCTCTTCACCTGCATCATCCGGTGTGATCCGATTAAAACAACATAGCACCCTATCTACCGCATTTATCATCCCTGCAAATGAAGTATTTTAATGAAAAAAGCAAATATTTATGTGATAAACTGGAATTATGCAAAATCGATTGATTCAAATACAACTAACGATTATTGAATAATAAGTATGTGTAACATAAAAAAGATTAATGAATTGATAAAAATTTTGGATGAGCTAAACAAAGAAAATTTTTTTTTTGGAAGAGTTAAGCAGAGAAAAATTTGTCGGATGATTTAAAATCTAAAATTAATATAGTCAGCAAAAAACAGTTGACATTAATAAGATTGTTTTAATACTTAACTTGCTCAAAAATTTTTAACGTTTGAAAGTTTTTAACAAAGTAATTTAATGCCAACTTTTTTGAGTTCGTATAAAATTGAAAATAATAAATGATTTGTTTTATGATCGGTATAGAGAGAAATAATTTTGATAGCTAATTTATATACAACAAGAAAAGTTATGATAAATGGTAAGAGAATAACTGTTAGTGATAATGCGCGATAAAAAGCAGAAATAATCACGGAGAGTAAATGATTATCAGTGATAAGAAGTAATGGCAAACAGTGATGTTCAGTGGTGGTATAAATAGTGAATTTGGAGCTGCATTTACTCAATTTCTTATGTCCTTTTGTGAAAGTGTTGACATTTTCCATTTCAAATTCGTTGAATAAATTTGACATTTTAATGCTTTAACTAACAATTAAAAGTTATTGAGGCCCTTTTCTTTCAAAATATTAGAGGAAAAAAAATTTTTGATAAAAAATTAGAAAAATAAAAAGAAAAAAGGTGAAAATTGAAGGAGAAAAAAGACATCTGATTAATGGAACAAAAAAGAAATGAAAAAGTTATTATTATCAAAATCTTTAAATCTTAGTGAAGAAAATTTGTTATTTTGCTATGATAAACATTACTTTCTCTTAATAATTTCAGGTAAAAATTATTACATAAGAATTACCAAAATTGATTAGGTAAATCATTAACGCAATATTTATTTATTTATTATCAGTGGTTGAATAAATAACTAACTCAGTTATTTGTTAGCAAATTTTTGGAAATTTGTTGCTGAATTTCATTCTTACTGTTGTAAATGGATAATTAATTTTTTAAATGTCCTTTTTCTGCATAGAATAAACGATTATTTATATTACGTCAATTTTCAAAGGATGAAATAGTTGACCTATTTGATATATCAACCATTCCTTCAACCGATCACTTAATAATGAATGATATGTCAAAGTGAAGTCAGATAAATCATTATATATAAGTAACAATTTTGCATAATTTTGTTTATGATAATAAAACGGCAAGATGATAGAGAGAAATTTCAGTTAAATAATATGAAATCAACTTAAATAGACAAACAAAATTTAGCTTTACAAAATGAATAACAAATAAACTAATTCAATAAAATAAGTATATTATTGTAAATTCAGTATTTCAGATTTATTATGTAATTCTCATAAGTTCCATTATATGTGCTATGATTTTGTTATTTCATTAAAAATTTGAAATAAAATATCAGTAAATAATTTTTGAAACCAAAATGTAATGTTACATTTTGAAATATTTGATTATCTACTCGAATATATTGTTATGTAAATAAATCGTAATAATAGCAAAACAAGAATAAAATCAGTTTCACCTATTTAAAATAAATTTATACAACATAAATCATTGTTAATCAACCAATTTCTGATATCATTTTCATTGGTATTGTTAAAGTAAAATATTCTTCTTCTCATATTAATAGATTAATTAAATTAAGTAAGAGCGAATGATTTATTAAAATCATAACAAAAGCAATAATTAAAAGACTTTTCAACACATATTTGAGTCAAAACATTTAAAGAAATCATTCAAATATCAATAAATCATTTGTGTTTTTTAAATTTTAAAAGCAACAATGAACTTGAAATTATAAATTTTGATTTGTATGCATGTAAGACTGAATTATGAGAAATATGAATATATTTAGTATGTAAACAAATTGCAACAATAGCAAGCAAAATGGAAATCGGTTTTGGTCCATTTCGGATAAGTTTGTATAACACAAATTATTTGATGAGATGATACTTTTGTGGCAATTTAAACTTTCTATTGTTACAAATTTTGTAGAATTTTATAGAAAAATCTTACAAAATGATATTTTATAGGAAGTAATAATTTCAACAATAACTGTGAACAATCAGCAATATAAATTCGACAACTAATAATTAAAAAATAAATAGCAAAAACGGTTTTTCATTATTAATTAGCAAATTTTTGCATAGCTCAGAAAATGACAAAATATTCTTTCACACCATTTTCACAAAATATCCTTCATACTAATTTAATACTACCAATTTTAAAACCAGTAAATTGTAAATGAGTGAAAGAATTTAGTTTCTTCCGTTTTCAAACCTTTAATCATTTAAAATATGGATTTAAATCTTCCTTATAGGTTTTATCTTGAACGAATTTAACCTTCTTCAATGATGCATCATAACTTATATTTAATCAAAATTAACGGAACGGATTTATAACAAGTTCGATCGGCTTTCCTCCAACCGAATTATGTCCAACCAATTCATTCACTCAGCCAATTGAAGCAATTTTAGTGAAATCTAAACAATTTTGTTTTTCGATTCATTAAATATTCTGGAGTTAGCAGCTAAAAATCAAATCTAACTTGATTATTTGAAAATTAATAAATCGGTTATCACTACTGATATCAGTGTCTATTGTGAGGATTATAGTGAATCTATTTCAATCTTTGTATAATTAAACTTACCCTTGTGTTGCAATTTTTTAAAATAAAACGAAAGAAAAGCGATTTTACTTGCAAATGCTCACATTAATATCCTTCTACTGATGCTCAAAATAAATAAATACAAAATATATTAACAGCCAATAAACGGTGAAAATGAATTTAGTAAAATTAATATGCTAAAAAAGGAAGAAATTTTTTCTCGTCCCAATTCATATGATGTGAAGAAAAAGCGATATTATGCAAATATGCGTGGACTATAAAACGATGAAATCACAAATATGCTTCACTTTTTTGTCTAAAAAATTGTAAAATATTGAAAAAAGTTAGTGACAATGAAATATTATTGCAACATTTTTGTTCATTTATTAATGAAAAAAGAAAGGAAAGGCGAAATTCATTGATAAAATAAACGAATGATTTATGATATGAAGAAAATAAAATTCAGGTTAACACAAATACAAATCATTTCTTATATTACTTAATATATCAAACAAAAAAAGCATCGAAATTTAAGAAAAAAAATATTTTTTTGGTGCTGAAAAGAAAAATGAGAAAATTTATCATTTACATAAAATTATCATCTATTTTTTCGTTTTTTTAATGGGTACAAAAATTAAAATTTTAGGAATAAAAGCGAAAAGGAAAAGAACGAATTAATAAAAATTGGATGATCCGAGCTGATGAAAAATTTAATTAATTTATATTCATTTCAACTTTCTCATTTTCATTTTTTC
The DNA here is from genome assembly GCA_900537255.1 of Acanthocheilonema viteae. Lineage (NCBI taxonomy): Eukaryota > Metazoa > Nematoda > Chromadorea > Rhabditida > Onchocercidae > Acanthocheilonema > Acanthocheilonema viteae. The sequence continues at coordinate 3,101 of UPTC01000300.1, read as the reverse complement.
AATTTTTCTCTTTATTTTTGCATAAGTTTCACCTTTTTCTATTTATTCACTCTCTGTCGTTTGCAGTTGTTTAAATTAGACTTATGCGAGAAAAAAATTTGAATTAAAATCGAATATGAAACCGAATATACCTTACTTCATTTGCAAACATTTTCAATGATAACTTTTAATATCTGTATGCAGGAAAAGTGTGCACGACAGCGACAAATATAAATAATATAATGATACAAATGGAATTAAAGCTAGTAAAAATGATTGATGAAAAAGGATGCTTGTTAAGTTTGTTGAAACACACACATTAACTGAGTACAGTTAAGCAGTAAAGTTTTCTTTTAAAAAAGCGTTCAGAAAACATAGATGAAAAATACTAAAATTAAAAGTTTACAACTATAAATTAAAGCAAAAAAGTAAAGTGAAATGAAACGAAGAGGTAAAGTAAGATATATCCTACCAAATATTATTTTGAAATGCAATAAAAAACCATTTTCCTTTTGTTACATTTATGCAAATGCACGAATAGATCATTGATATGTTCACGTATTTTTTAAGGCACATAACTCTGTTGGGGGTACAAATGGGAGCAGAAGTGAAATTTAAATGGTAAAGAAAAAAGGATTGACAAAAGGCAAATAAATAAACAAATTTAGGTTGAACTGGGTTACCTAACCATCCTTTTCTTTCTTTCTTCCTCTCTTCTTTTCCACAAACTTTTATTATTCAGGCAATTATAAAGCTCTCTTTTAAAAAATTCTTTTTTTTTCATTTTAAAGATGCAAAAAAAATTAGAGCCACAGAAATTAGCTAGTCATTGCTAGTAAAAGAAACAATTCAATTAGTTTACCTTTTCAGTTCACCTTTTCACTCTTATTGATAACATGGTTGAGGGAAAAGATTTTTGGCAAAAATTAGAAAATCGACATGGACCATTAGACTAGTTTTTGAGACTATTCAAGTCTGAAATCGATATTTCCATTGTTAATTATAACGCTATGTAAAATGCTGAAATGATTAAATGAAGTTTTTTCATTTTTAAAAATTCGGTCATCGATTGCATTCATAAACATTTCTTTCAGATAAGAGCTTAAATTATGCTGTTAAATTAATTCCATTTTATCGACTTTTTAACATTCATGTTAATTTCATGTTCATTGCCCGACAACTGATAATATTATATCAAATTATTTCAACTTTTAATAACACAATTTTTATTCTTCAAAACTATCCATTTTTTACCGTTTTTATGTTTTGAACGCGTCCAACTAATTATATTTTTTTCGAATGTGACAAATTGTGAATTGATTTTTTGAGAGGCTTATATTGATTGATATGTGACAAATATTTGAACAAATCTTTCTCATCCGATACCATTTATAAAAGTGTGAAAAAGACGGACAGTTATAGATGAAAGGATGAGAAAACCTGCTGCATATTGCTCTCACATTAATAGATAGAGTGATAATAATTCATACCAGCCATAAATTAAACCCAATGAAATTCATATTTATCACTCTTTTCGCTGATAATAATATTGTTACAGAAATAGTAATATCACTGTAGCATTTGCTTATCATAAAATATAGTTACAATACCAATAAAATGCTTTGTTTTTTATTTCATTATGATCAATAATTCTAATAAAATACTAGTTCTAATACTTATCAAGAAAATAATTTGCTCCTAAGGAATAATGACAGTATTGAAGTAACGATTTTAATTGTTGAAGGAAGAAATGATAAAAAATGTCTTTGCTAAGTAATAGTCATCAGGATTTCATTTGTTACAGAGAGCAAAGAAAAATAATGATTTTGGTAATAATACTAAACAACAATTCTAATGACAGCATAAGTTAATGGTAATGATGGAATGGGAATAATGGTATTAAATAATAATATTAAACGATTCCAATGATAATACACGATAATAATAGTAACAATATGGTGGAAATAATGATTCCAATGTCGGTATTAGATAATAATATCAATTGGAATGAAAATAACGATTCCAATGATAGTACAAAATAATAATGGTGATGATAGGATGGAAATAATGATTCCAATGATGGTATTATATAATAATATTAATTGGAATGAAAATAACAAATTCTAATGATAGTACAAAATAATAATAGTAATAATAAGATGGAAATAATGATTCCAATGGTGGAAGACGGGTGGATGAATGTATGTTCCGTTCGATGTGAAAAACTGATATACACCAATGCCTACCATAAATTCACATTTCTCGTGCATACCACAATAACAAAACTTTATTTGTGCATATTTGTAGGATTCATTTGAAATATTTACTAACCGATCAACGAATTCTCAACTAAATAATAATACATGTTTAATTTATTATTGTTATGATTATTATTACTATTTTTCTAACAATTAAATGATTTAGAAATATTTTTTAATTAAAAATTTATTAAATTTGTTATTATTTCATCATTTGATTGAATAATTCTTAAAAACTACATTAAACAGGTGATTAATATTTTCAACAGCTGGCAAAGGGTCAATGTAATCAATTGGAAAATCGTCTATTACTTAGCTAATTATGCAAAAATATTCCAAAAATTAGTTAATTAAGCAATAACATTTCGAAACAAATTTAATAATTAAGAAAAAAAATTGAAATATTAAGTGAAAAATTTTTTCCCACCTTTTCTCTCTAAATATGTTTCTCTAAAACGAATGATTTCAATTGACATTTCAATAGTTGTCTCAAAGGAAATTCCAATGAGAAAGGCATAAATGAAATATCTCAAATGGTATTGTTTGATTTAAAGGAATAAATGAATCGTCGTGACAGTTTCATGAAGCGCAGAGATAGCGAATTTAACATTAAATCTGTCAGAATTACCACGAAAGTTATGTTATTTTCACAATTAATCATGATAATGAAATAAATGACGAAATAAAAATGTTATAAATAATCTCAATAAAATATTTCATATTAATTAAGATATATTTGCTAAAAATTAGACAGTCGATTTCATGCCATTTAAGATTTTAAATAAATTTTGCTAAAATTTTGCGGCTTCTATTTATAGTGAAAGAATAATAACCAAAAATAATTTCATTCTTTCCTTTTTTGTT
>UPTC01000299.1:0-46277 GCA_900537255.1 Acanthocheilonema viteae | reverse complement strand
TGTAATGTAAGGCAGGTATTCTATGCTTTGTCAGATGTCAATGTAAAGATGGATTCCTAATGACAAATTTGAAATTCTCGATGAATAGACCAAAATTTGCTATAATTCAGACATTTCATTTATTTATACACTTCAATTCTGAGATAACTTTCAGGTTCCATCGGTATCTGAGGCAGAAGCAATTTATTTCTCACTGATTACAAGCCACATTTCTCTTCAGTTCTTTAAATTCACTGCCTCTCCGTACTGTTCCGTTACATCTTATCAAAAGATATCTGACTTTTATGAAGCAGCTTTTTGGTATGAACCGACGAAATGAATACTCTTTTTTTGTTTTGTATTAGTTACCAGAAATAATATAATTACAAATATGTCACAAGATGAAGAGATTCATTTTCACACTGTGCTCTTCTAATTTTTAAATAATAGATTTAACATAATTTCATTATTAAAAGAAACATATCCATGGGAAAAAAGAATATTCATTTCGTCTGTTCTTTCATTTAATTAAAATCTTTTAAATGTATTTTGCCTTTTCAAGTGACTCAATTTGGCAAAAACGGTTTATTGCATGGATTTGGAACTATAATGTTTTGCAAACTGTAATAGTTACGGATCATAATGAACAAATGCGCTGTTTTTACAACTCACCAGTGTTTTGGACAGGGTTTCGGACTCCTAAGATTTAGACAGCAAGACAGAAGGAAGCATAAGGCAATGGAAGGAGTGAGAACGTTATCCATACGGTTCTCATGTTAGCCAAGCCAGTATTGCAGGCAAGACATAGACACAATTCAACTTTCTCAAGTTCATGGAAAAACTATTTCTTATAACATTTGAGAATCATATCTTAAAGCTAATAAAATAAAAATGTAAAAAGAAAAACAGAGTTCAATTTTCATTTGCCATTTGTTATGACATTATTAAAAAGCAATTTTTGTAAAACCATTGATTTTTAACATATTTAACATCCAAGACATTATCAGCATTTTTGATAAGAATTGTCAAATATTCAGCACACTTCTAGTTGGTATTAGCAACTATCGAATAAGAAGTGCAAGGACTGCGATAGTCACAAGTACATATATATAACCGTCAGATAAGTGTTAACAATATTAATCATTGCTGTGATGTTGAAGACAGCAACAATCTTTATTGAGCTTTCCTTCCATTTACCACATATCTTAATTTCGTTTATTAGTCAAAATTTAAAATTGATCTGTTCTCTGATATTAAAATGGTTAATTGAAGAGTAAAAATGGCAAAATAAAAAATGAGAATTATGGATGGAGTGCAGTAATGGATCAACACATGATCAAGTGGAAAGGCTGAGTAGAAAGGGAGAGAGCGGGGATGTGGGGAGGGGAAAAATGTTTTTGTCCGATGCCCAGTCGTGGAAGTTCTCAGATTGTTAAGATTGATGATTCTTTTCTCACTTGCTCGCCTGAAAAGATTGATTATTTCATTGATTGAACAGTTGGAAGAAACTTTCTGCACCAACAGTAGGGACAGTTGGAATGAAACAAGGGTAGATAGATGGATGAATGAATGGAAGAAATAAGTTTACTTCCAAGAAATTATAAAATGCAAGAATCTATATCCTGTTTCCAGCATACATTTATACTGTACTAATGTCATATATTCTTGCACTTACGCTTTATTAATTGTACTGACATAGTTCCTGAAGATTGATCAGCATAGACTGTCCTGCTGGATTTATCAGCGATCAGAAGAATAATCGTGCCACTGCACAAACTGAATAGGATTGAAAAAAAGATTGATAGTTATCGTTGACATTTTCTCATTAATAGTCAAATCTGATAATTTTCTTGCAACGGAATAAATTAATTGAATGATAATTCCCGATGAAAGTTTCTTTTCAAATAAGACTTCGCATAAAATCCTCCACAGTCTGTACATATGAAATTATCACTTCGAAAATATGAATTTACTTAACACTGAGCTTGGAAACATTAGTCTTACTTTTTACAACTTCTTTAACTTGTCCACTTGTTCTGGAGTAAAGTCAACCTCTACTACCGTATCATCACATTCCAAGAATCTCTGCAACGCTAGATTAACATACTGCCACATTTATATACGGGAATTCTACCACTCACTCTGGTATTAACATTGCCTTCCTTAATACATTCATCCTTAATGCAACCGAATTTTTGCTCAAAATCACACAATCTGTACCAATTCTCGACTTTCACCCCCGTATATTTGTTACAGCATTTTACTTCTACTAATTTAATACGAACTGAACGATAGAGAGATATCAATGCAAAAAGCGCGGAAAAATTTTTTGATAAAAATATATAAAGATACCATTTTTTTGAAGGTATTCTATGATAGGACTATCTTTCTATTAAATTCAAAGTTTTTTCTTTTTTTTCAAGGGAGAAGCCACAAACAATTTTTACAGCTAACAAAAATATATTAACGGACAAGAAATAAGGGGACAAAGACGAAAAGTGTAAGAAATTTATTGATTAAGACATAGTCAGTTATGACACAGGCAATATTAAATTTTTGCGTAATTAGCTATCAAATAAGAATATCACTGAGAAATGCATTTCAATCCATTTTAGGGATATCTAAAATTTCCACAGACTTTTAACTTTGTAGAATTGCAAACAAAAGGTAACAGTGAGACTCTCCTACTCTCAGTACTCAGAAAGTGCAACAGATGTGATAAATGATGGATTTTATTACTAGAACAAACGAAATTACTAAAATTTCCAAGTAACGAACCAAAACAGAAACCTCACGCTGCTCATATTTTTAATTGAGTTAGAATTGCATAAAATAGAAATCAGAAATATTAGCTAAACTGCTGTCTAATGGGAGCTTAACTACTATTAATAGATTCATTCTCGATCGATGTCTTGAAAATGAGTCCGTTCGTGCCATCTTTCTAAAGAAATAAATTTCTGTAGTACGTCTGGTTGATGTACAATTTTATTCCTACATAAGTGCACAATCAGTAAATTTATTGCTCGTGACAGTGGAAATTTTTTGTTTATACTTTTAGTTTGTTTAAATAATTAATGTAAGAAGGCAAAAATATTTTATCAATTAGTTAAGAAATATGAAACACGTTAATATTGTTTTTGGTTAAAATACAAGTAAAGACCAGTATCATATGTCAAGTAAAAAACATTTCACTTTTGGAAAGTTTTAAGGTATAGAAAAACAAGGAATCTATAAAGAAAAGTAGGACTGGAATTATAGTGAGTGATATTTCTTTCATGTTGAGAGAAGAAATTGATAAAGAAATACAAAGTGACCTGTACAGATGACCATCCACCTACTGATTTCTACAAATTTCAGTTCAAAAAAGTTCATATCGATCAGGCAAATAAGATGAAAGAGAACAAAACTGTTTTATTACCATCGTTTGTTGGAATACTTGATTTCACGTTTAGAATTCAAATAAAATAATGGTCACGGAAAAAATATTTTAAATTGAAAAGAAAAGGACGTATTTTAAGTGACTAAAAGAAATGAATATTGAGAATTACGGGTACTTTAAAACAGTAATTGTTTAAAGTTAAATTAAGAGGATGGATTATGATGACTTTCACAACTTGAGAAATGAATATGTTTTACCTATAATAGCGTTGCAATAAATTTTGATCAATGAAGACGGTTTGAAATAATAGACGCACAACAGGCATAATCAATCCATTAACAGACAAATGCGAAATATTGCTGAAAGTGATGACAAAGATTTTTTCTTAGGACAAAAGAATGGAATGTTCTTGACAGTATTAAAGTACCGGCATTACAATTATTAGAAATGACTTCATTTGTCATTTATGTTTTTTTTTTCAAGGAAAACAACCTATTAAACTGAACAAACAAAATCTATTTGTTGAGTCAATTTTACGCTGATTTAAATATTTGCTCAGTGCACTATCATCCTTTGTAACAATGTCAGACGAACAAGTCAATAGTTCTTTTTTTAAAATATAATTTCCTTTTTGCTTAATTCAATTTTGATTATTCAATTTTCACAATTAATACTTAATCAAAAATGAAACTCTGAGATGATTGTGATTATCGAATATTACTATTAATTATAGAATACAAAAGTTTGAACTTTGAGTTGATAACTTTAGCTTGATTAAAATATAAATGTTAAATAAAAGAATAAAAATAACCACAGGAAATATAATTGGTTATTGTTATGACTGTTACTGATAGACCAAAGTACAATAATGACCGGCCTGATCCATCGACCTCCGATCTCATCTGTTTGTTATCACAAAAGGAATAATAAATTCTGACTTACATGCAATGCCTTCTGCTGTAAAACAGTGCAAATATTTGCCTGTTGCAATAAATCAAATTGGAAGATGACTTTACTGCACAGATTGCACCATCCTAAAGGCAATCTCTTTGTTTGGCCTCTTTCTTCAGCTCTTAGCACTATTATTTTTGTTTTTAAAAGTCACAAATTTTGCTAGCTGTTTCATTCTTACCTTATACATGCTTCTTTTTAATTAATTTAGATGATGTGATTTAAATAGCACTCAAAATTTCTACTTAATAATAATAATATTGCTTATCACTGTCAACTAAACCAACAAAAACCACCTTCAATCGCCAAATTTAACAGAAATCTTCCGAAAATTTTTGATTACTTCAATTTTACTAGAAATTATAAAAACAATGCATTCGATACTATAGAAATTTTTATTTTTGTTCCGATTTTTTGTTCATTCGTTCAAAGCACTTTTTAGGAGTTGCAGGCAGTACAAATAGTTTGATTCTCTCCATAAACAGGAAGAAATGCTTTAATTATTACAAAAATAACCACACGATTAAATAAAAACATGACGTCAACCAGAAAAGGATATGAAAATCGAAGTAAAAGTTAGTGAAAAGCAACTGAGGCTGACTAATACCTAAATAAACCATTTATATGCAAAAGTTAGTGTAATTTGTTTCCTGTTTGAGAAAAATTTCTTAAATATCAATTTTTTATTGAAAGAAAATGAAGTTCTCTAAATTATGTGTCACCAAATTGTATGAATTGAAGTAACTAATTTTGAAAAAAAAATCAAATTGCAAACTACTTCATGCATCCTTTTCAGTAAGTTCCATTGCATCTCAAAAGGAATTTATCCATTTAATTATTTAAACTACTTTATATATATTTGATAAAGAAAATTAATTGAACAGGGAAAATGAAATAAAGCGATAAGGATGAAGCAATGAAGCAAGAAGCATCAATGAAGAGACCTTACTGCGAGGGAGATATTGCGCGATATGGAAATACGAAATGGACCTGATGACACTGTTTGCCTTTCTGATTATATGTTATCAGTTTATTACATCTTTTAACCGAATGCTCAGCAGAACTGTTTGCCAGATCAATTCTTTCTTTTCTTTCCTCATCCTAGCACCTCATTTTATCTTCCCTCCTTGCATTTCACATTTACTGGCTGATGTTAATCGAGGTCTAGGACTCCTTGTCTCTGATTGTTGCAGAAGAGTTTTTTTTCCATTCCTTTCAAGTAAGTTAACAGAGATAAGAGATGAGGTAACAAGAGAGAAGGTCTATTGTTGATAAATGATTATATAAAATTAAACAGCTTAGTACACCTCATTAATATAATCTGGTTTTTTGGTTAAAGTAAAAAAAAAGCAATCTCAATTCTTTATTAGGTTTCTATTCGTAATCAGCATTTTTTTCTTGAATTTGTGAACAGTCTGTTTATTTGCATATATAAATTAGCAATCGCTATTTTTGCAATTTGTAAATCAAACAGATTTGAGATATGCAGAAATGCTACAAATGCCTTGTTGCTGTTACAGAAACATTACAAACGACACTAAAATTATAGCAATTTAGTCAGAACTTATCTTCCTCATGGAAAATTTTGTTGTAAAAGACGATAGCGAATAATCAGTAAAATAAAATTACAAGAATAATGCATTCTGGGAGATAAATTGAACTAAATTTGAATTCATCAATTTCCATACTAATCCAAGCAAAAAAAAATCTTAAAAATCATGGTTTCTCAGCAATCTTTAACTGAAAATCATAACGCCTTTAAGAAGAAAATCACCACGATCAGCAAGCAAACCAATGATTGAATTAAATAAAATGATTTGAAATAAGTTCTCTGAGCCCTTTTCAGAGGGCTTATGTACTAAATTGCATTTTACTTTAATGCCATACAGTATCTGTGATGAATTGCGACCAGTCATCACAGCCGTTCAACAAACTGTGAAAATAAGAAAGATTTATAATCAACAAGCATTAAATAAAAAAAAAGAGTGAACGAAAAACAATAAATCTTGGAAAGAGTGGAATGAAACTAATAAAAAGTCATCTAACATGAAATATTTAATCATTTCTAGTGGAACTTGAAAATCTAAAATATTGAAAATAGACTTTTAGTTTTTTTTTTGTTAATGAAACACAATTGTTCTTTTTCTTGCAGCTTCCATGTATTGAACCACTTCGCTATCAAAGTATAATATGAAAAGCAGCTAAAAGTTCATTTAGCCAATCGTAATGCTGCAAAATATGAGCTACTCAGACTTTCCAGAAGATTTTTTCATTTCCTTCCTATGATTGCTTTGATACAACAATGTGTGTGTGTGTGTTTTTTTTATCCAAAGTGATATTTGCAGTGCTTCGCAGAGAAATATGAAATCAATGTAGGTCGAGCACATACCTTATTAAGTTGGGAAACCTTGAATTTCACAGCAAGATAGTCTTACCATAGAATACCTTCAAAAAAATGGTATCTTAATACATGTTTTACCAAAAAACTTTTCCATGATTTTTGCATTGATAGTTCAGTAACAAATATACAAAGGTCAAGTCGAGAATTGGAACAGATTGTGCGCTTTGTTGCGCAAAAATTCGGTTCCATTAAGCGATGAATGCACTAAGAGAGGTACGTTAATACTAAAAAGAGTGGTAAAATTCATTCTCGTATATAAATCTAATTTAATACACTATGTGGCATTCATTTACACAGAGAAGCAACTATTGCATTATTGACGTTTTGATTAAAAAAAAGGATAAAATTCCAGATCAGCGAACCATCAAAGTCAATAAATGAAGACAAGAATATTGAACGTTATTATGAAAAGGTGGTTTTCTTGTCACGAATTATTTCTATCAACATCTTTATCATTTGATCACTATTTGTTTATTTTGGCTGAATAGTCGTATTAAAATTATTTTAATTTTGCCTTTTGGCTAAAATTAAAATAATTTTAAGCCGTCTGATTTGAATCGCGTTCCATCTTCATAATGGTCACGGAAAATCATCAAGCTTTTTTTCATGTTTTTTAAGATTGAGTATTATCTTTTCGATGCAGCAATTTTCTACATTTATCTGATGTTGGTACTCAAGAATTTAGGAGATTTTTTTTGAAGTATTTTCGAAAGCTCTTATATTTCCCTTTGTCCTGAAGTTGATCAGCTTTTAACAAACAAATACAAATTTAAACAAATGAAGAGCCTAAAACCATTTATAGGAGTTGCACATTGTGTTCGAAAATTCCACATTATTACATGCATTACTTTTGCAGTCTAACATTTGTAGCTATAATCGTCACATCTTTTAATTCTGTTTTTTCTTTTAATTCATTTTCAGGCTTATGCAGGAAGACGTGATAATTTAGTGCTATTAAATGAATTCTTAATTTGTTTCCTGCAAAAATAAATATGGGAAAAGGAATGCTTCATTTCATTGTCAATCAAATTATAGGCTGAGTGTGGCGAAGATAAGACTTCTTTGATGAGATAGAATGAAAAGTACTGCAATGGTGTCGGAACGTAATTTCTTACTCAGGATAGAACCAAGAGATAAGGTGGTCTGCTCCTTTTTTTAAACGGTTTTTTATAGCTGGAAAATTGTTGCAGTGAGAGCGAAATAAAAAAAATCAAGTTGATACTTTTTTCAATCATTAAATTTTAGCTCACATTTATTGGTGATATTACGGGTGAAATACATGCTACTATAAAATTAACAAATAATAGTGATTCACGACAAGCATTCAAAGTAAAATGTACAAGGAATGATTTATTTCGCATAAGGCCAGCAATAGGAATCCTCGATTATGGAGAAACCATTTGTATTGATATTACTTACAAGTTCAGCATCTCCCTCTTTTCAATTCTATTTCCTCATTTTGCATAATAAAAGATCTTAGGAAGGAAACTGGCAGAAAAAACATTTTTAGTCGTTGCCTAACAGGCGTGAATTTTTAAACTTTACTTGCAAGAAAAAGAAAGACTGCAGAAACTACGTCCAATCGAAGTTATTTTTAGGTTAAGATCTTTTAGATTACTTTAAATGCTTTGAAAAATTTGATAATATCAAAAAGTGATGAAGGGATGTTTTTTCTCAGTAATAAATCTAGAAATTATTGAAGAAAACTGAGGCAAAGATAATAATGGTTTTTTTTGGAGATACATTAACAATCAAATACCGGAATCTAACAGACATCACTTTGGTGTCTATCATATACCAGCACCAGAAGGAGCAACATGTGCTGGCGCCTGGGCTGAACATTATGGGCCTCCACAAGGAGAATTTCGAATGAAAGTATGTGTTAAATAGTATACAAAACAAAAAAAAAAACAAACACAAAAAGCCTGCATGAGATCAGGCAAAATGATTTCAACTAAAATCATGATCCACACTATGATCACACAGTACCGATGATTGATAAAATCTTAATTTAAAATCTATAATTCTTCCCCTTCTACTTTAAATTTAATTGATTTTAGTGTGGATTATCGGTACTTAGGCTACCACAGATAAGCCTGCATGAGATTAGGCAAATGATTTCAAAAGGAAGCTTAAAATGTTACTGATCAAATTTGTACTTGCAACGTGTCTCTTACCCTTCCTGCACATATGCGCCGAGGCTCTGATAACTAATTAACAATTGCTTTAAACCCATTCTAATTAAGCTGCATAAAAAAAAATATTGAATGAAGTTCTATTGAATGCATAAGATATCCACTATTGTTCCAGGTGTTCTTCCAAAAAGCAAAAGGAGGATATGCCGAAAATTGAAATTCAAAAAAAATAAGAATAAATCAAACATGATAACCCTAATTCAGGATAAAACTGAAATAAATTACTATTCGAGATCATGCAGTTGCATTTACCAACCATTTTAACTGTTCTTTCTTTTGGATCAGTTCTCTTAGAAAAACCTATAGAATCCCTTCAATGCTTTTTTTCCTTGTTTATCATATAATCTTATTTGGTTCTTGCTTAGAAGTATGAACTAAAGTATACTAGTAGTATTTAACGCAAAAATCAAACGTAACGACTGAAATTGTCAACAAAATGATAATTTTGGAATACAAAATGGATGCATGCATCACAATGAAGTGTTTCATCCTTATGCTACAAGAAAGAGAGACGAGATTTCCTTTTTGTCATTCTAATCAGTTCAAACTTATCAGATCATTTAAATCACTCCCAGAGTTCCTTTTAGCTCTGCAATCAATTTTAGCACGCATTTTTCATCCAACTGCGGCTGCTGCAGCAACGATCACAGCATTTATTTTCGCTGTTAGCTGGCTGCTTCAGTCGTCAGGGCGGCGCGGTTGTTGAGGGCTGGGGTATTGGTATTGATTGGTGGGAGGTGTTCCTCCTAGTATTATCAACTAACAAGTCCATTTAAATAGTTTTGTTCCTGAGTTATTCCGGAAATATGTCAAAGGAAATGAATGAAGAGACTTTGAAAGAGGAGGACTGGCGTTACAAATATCGTTCAGCATTCACCTATGCTGCATATAATGATCTCGATAAAATGGGATGCGAAGCTCCAAAACGTTGTCCAATTCAGGTTTGCTCTCATGATTATCAAGTTTTGCTCGTTCAGTATTACAGATTTTTTTCAGAAGTAAAGTTGGAACCTTCGGAGATGATGTTAAGTTTGTGAATTGTTTGATAATTACAAAGGTGCACCGTTCCGATTTCTGTGAAGGTTAAACACCAATAAGTGTGCGCCATTCCAGACAGTTTATAATGATGAAATGATTTATTATTATTGTTTTTATAGGTCGGCCCGCGATACTGCCAATATTCCTATTCCGTTATTGAGACGGAAGCTGTAGAAGAAGCACCACTTGCTATACATACCGCTGCTGTGGAAAGTATTTTCGTTGTATTGGCATTTCTGCTATTTCTGATGACGCTTCCTTTCTCCCTTATTTTTTCCTTGAAGGTTGTTTTTACAAATCCTTCATGACAATATATCTATATTTGAATCATTTGTGATTTGTTTGAATCTATAACCTTATGATTTACAACTTTTAGCTGAAGCTATATGTTATATTCGGTGACAATATTTATTGTTCAGTTTAAATATCGGATAAGTTTTAGTTTTTCAAAGAACCACTGATAATGCCGAAATGATAGTACATTTACTTTTTAATTGACTGAATTTCAGTTTGTGGGTGATTTTGAACGTCTTGTTGTACTTCGGCTTGGTCGGGCACAAAAAATACGTGGACCGGGTGCAACTGTAGTGCTGCCATGTATAGATACATACACAAAAGTGGATCTTCGTGTGAATGCATTCAATGTACCGCCTATGCAAATAATAACTTTTGATCGGGGTCTGGTGGAGCTTGGAGCTACTATTTTCTCCCAAGTAAAAATTAATCGTTTGCTTATCGTAAGCCATTTTTTCTTCAAGAAGTAATTAAAACTGGAAAATCCAACCGAAATCCAACCGCCAACTAGTCTAATCAGGAGGTGAATCATGCAAGATGGTTTCGTGATTAGCACTTTGGGCCTTTTTCTAAAGACTAGTATATACGGTTTCACTTCATCCACTATGCACTTGTAGCATCTCTTAGAATCTCTACAATTGCATAATGTTCTGGGATTCTTTCTCAATAGTTCCCTACTGTATAACTTTCGTAAGCATTATTATTTTTTAATGAACTGTTTAGGTGAAAGATGCATTGGCAGCAGTTTGTGCAGTACAAGAACGAAATCAATCAACTCGTGTCTTATCTGTTGCAACGCTGCGTCGTTTGGTTTGCAAACGACGAGTTAGTGATGTTATCTCGAGCTTAGGTCGCAGAGAGTTGTGCGAAAATCTGCAGGTTCTTGAAGATTTAAAAACATGCTCAGTCAGTCATGGTGTAATAACAGTACGATTGCACGAAAATAAGTTTGTTTTCAAAGCCGAAGTAAACTTTCACGGGCAAAGTCTTTAATCACTTCATGACATTCTACGTGTGATTTTTCTTTTTTTTTTGCTTTTGTTTTGTTTTTTCATTCACAATTAGATTGAAGGCAACCAAACTGTTTTAAATGGAAGTTATGAGATAGACATTCAGGAATTTTAGTAATGCTTTTTGAAATAACTAGCAATTCAGTGGTCGTTTCCATATGGCAGTTTATATGATTTTATACAGGTTGAACTTGGTATACTCACAACTGCGTGGGGTGTTGAAATCACCAAAGTAGAATTATCGGAAGTGAAAGTAATTAAGGAAGGTGAAAACATGGCTTTATCTACTTTCAATAAGGTAGGTTGGTCATGTATTGGCATTTTCATCTTCAATAGCTACAATCACGATTTTGTAACTCCGACTAAACCCTTAATATGTATGAGGAAAATCGCCTTTTCGACTATAAAAATGTAAAGTGAGAGTGAAACCTATATGATACAACCACTTACTCTGTACAACAAACTAAATTCTGGATTTCTGTAATCATGCCAACGATTATAAGGTCCACACAAACAAGTAACAAGTTTGTTTCAACTGGAAAGCAGGCAATAGCTCGTACTCTCCTCATCGAACCACTCAGTTTCAGGTGTTAAAGTCGGAAGTAGGTTCTCAAATCATTGAAAAGATAAAAGGCGCAGCACAGAAATTTATCGTGCAACAACAACAAAAACAACAGTCGGATCATCAACAGCAGATCGAAAAGTATACAAAAAAGGATATAACTAATTTATCTGGAGAAAAGCTAAGCGAAAAGAACAAATTAAAATGCGTTTTAAATAATTCCTTGAAAAATCTGGATATCGACCGTTTGCTGTGTTCTCTGACAATGGTTATCGATAAGCAGTTGGTTGTCTCTGTAGGACATATTTTCCAAGTGAACTGTACTGGATTTGGTGATTTTTATGTGGATTTGAAAAACGACTCTGGGAATTGTTGCAAAGGTACCAATCCGACAGCAGATGTTACTTTTAGATTGAGTCATGAACTGCTGATTAAAATTTTAAAGAAAGAAGTAGCTCCGATGCAAGCTTATTTGGATGGTTCCTTACAAATAATGGGCTCACTGAAAGCAGCCATTAGACTAACCTTATTATCGGATCGTTTTAGCTGTTTGCTATAATCGCAATGAAAAGTTAACTATTCGGCGCGTTGATTTCGGACCTAAAGAAGACAATACTAATGGATTTTTTTTCGTCTATGTGAATAATTAAGCTAGTTCATGAAATGAATTAAATCCAACTGAAATTATTACATGATAGTGACTATTTAATAACTACGCTGTCAAGTAAGTGTAGTATAACTATCTCAGACTTTTTTACTCCAAAATGAGACCCAAGAACGTTTTTCTTTTTTTACGCAAACCGAAATTTTAAATTGTCCATATTTTCTTGTTCATCCATTTCATTCTTCTTGCATATTAAAATTGATTTCTTAGATCTATCCAATCTAGATACTTAGTCGTTTATGGTCTGTGAATACACAAGTTTCAGTATGATTTTAAAACGACGTTTCTATTTGGTCAACTTGCGTCAATTTCTCTGAAATTTATTGTATTGTTTAGTCTAAGTGCTCAATGTTTGTAAGATTTTGTTTTCAGAACTATGAGAAATTTGTTAAATCTCATTGCCCGAAATAGCTCTCCACTTATTTTGCGCAACGGTGAAATTTAACAACATATCCTATGTGCCCTCCCCAGTGGTGTCTATAAAATCGCAGCACATACACACATACCCGATTATGAACGTGGGGCGATAAGTAGACACAACCATGACAGTCATGGTCCAAGCAGTTTCATAGTGTGTTACTAATGACGTGGGACTTGGTCGGGTATTTGGATATTGTGGCATTGGTATTTGAAGGAGTTGTACCGATGGGTGGGAGGAGTGGTCGTTGTTCTATGGTTGGGTGGATGTTACGGGTCGCGTGTCATCGTTTGGCTCTCAGTGTTTTTATATTGATAAGGCCGAATTATAAACAATCCATGTTGCCTGAAATTTTTAAATTTCTGTCGTGGAATTTTTGCAGCGTATTAGCTTAAGGTCATATAGAGTGTAATGGCTTTGTCTATGGAAGATATATAAGATATGTGATGTGTGATATCTTAGAACTTTAGAATCATTAACAATTTTGCTTTTACACGGAATTAGAATGAATTTTTGGTTATAAAAAATACTATCTTTCCATCGAATATTGGCTAACAGTGCGGGTTATAATATTTAGTCGCCTCTTTTCATCCTTGCATTGATTTATCTTGACAGTGCTTCCGAGGATATATGTAGTTTATAAGAGCATTGGAGGGGATTTGTAAGAAGTGAAAGGAGTAGAGATATCTTCCTGTTGTGCTCCCATCGAGGAACTTCGTGAAAGTTAGTTGTTACACATGAACGGCTTTAAACCTTCGACTACGTCGTTCATCTCCGAACGGTAATCGATTCTACCGATAAAAGATGGTATTATGCATTTTTGAACTGGGGTTTGCTGTTGCAGTTATCGAAATGTTAAAAAGTACAGCGTTTCGTGTTATATTTTGTGTTCCATGCTATGGTATCTTTATAGGAAATTTTCATTTAGGAGCAAAAGGGTTTTTACATGAGAAATTGTCAAAAGGTTTCTAAACTTTACTCACTGTAAAGTTTGAGACATGAAGTCTTTTAGAAATGTTCATATTGGTTGGTTTATTGAATAATAATGAAAAGCTCAGCGCTTTTCATTATTTCACAAGATGGTTGAGGAATTTCTGAAGTTATTGCAGAGAGTATTTGACAGGAGAAAAAAGTAGTTTACAATGGGGCTAACGATATCGGGCCTCTTTGGGCGCCTCTTTGGCAAGAAGCAGGTACGAATTTTGATGGTTGGTTTGGATGCTGCTGGGAAAACCACTATTCTGTACAAATTAAAATTGGGCGAAATTGTTACCACTATTCCAACTATTGGTTTGTTTCTGTTCTTTTAATATAGTGCAGTGAATGCTTTGGAAAGTCCGCTATAAACTAACTAGTGTTACATGGTAAACCCAGATAAAGTGAGTCAATTTATCTTGTTTTTGACGGCATATGTTAGAAAAAGTGGGGCATAAAGGAAACAAGTAAATTGATTTTCAGGGTTTAATGTAGAAACAGTGGAATATAAGAACATTTCTTTCACTGTTTGGGATGTTGGTGGTCAGGATAAGATCCGCCCACTTTGGAGACATTATTTTCAAAATACCCAGGTAAAGTTTCGATAGCACTGTTTTCTTCAAATAGGCTTTCTCTTTTTACTTTAGTATGTGTGCAAAGCTATTTTTTTTTAGAGAATCATATGATTTACGATCACGAATTTTCATATTGAGAGTTTATTAGTTTACAAACTTAAAAAGTGTAGTTTGCTGCAAAAATTATTTTCTGATCAATATCGACCTGGCTAGATAGAAAATATTTCAAATTAAGTTCAAGCAAACAGAAAATATGACTCGAGTGCTGATTGCTTCACGAAAGATTTTTATTTAGGTTATAGCATTCTGTTATATTATTATGTGTTACAGGGCCTGATCTTTGTTGTCGATAGCAACGACAGGGAACGTATCGAAGAAAGCCGAGCAGAATTACATAAAATGCTTTCCGAGGTTTTCACATGCTATTTTTTCTTAGAGAATAATGAAGGTACATTTTGTTGTAAGGAGTAGCAATGGTTCAGCGCTTGTATTTATTACAACTTTCTAACCTGCTAGAGAGGCACACCACTTGACTATCACGACTTGAATAATCTTTCGATCCAACTGGAATTTCAGTTTGATGAAATTCTCCTTTCTTTTTATTTTGCTATAAAAAATTCGTAGCATTCCGTTTTAATCTGTTATTTTTTTCCAGAGTGCTAGTTTTTTAGAATGAAAAGTCATCAGTGCTAGTTTTTTAGGATGAACTTCGAGATGCTACTTTGCTTGTGTTTGCAAATAAGCAAGATCTGCCAAATGCAATGAGCGCGGCTGAATTGACTGATAAGCTTGGTCTTCATAATCTGCGATCACGACAGGTTTTTTTGATTTTTTTCATAGCAACTTTTAATCAATTTTTCGTGACTATTAAAAGTTGCTTTTTTCAATTACAAAATACTTTTTAAAGTGTTAAATGTAGATATAAACTAATGAAACGAATCTTCGCCAATTTAAAGATTAGCATTGCCTCTAGCAAAGCGGTCTTTAGAAGCCATGATGTGAGCCTTTAGAAATGTTTCTTTGTTATACTGATAATGAAGTATCCGAATATTCTGCAGTGATGCACCACTTGTGATCATTTATGCTACTTATGAGCATTTGTAAACAATTGCAGTGATGTATCACTTATGAATTGCATAATCTTGTTTCGATTGCAGTGGTATATCCAAGCAACTTGTGCAACACAAGGACATGGTCTATATGAAGGTCTGGATTGGCTTTCGAACCAGCTTTCAAAAAGCTAAATCCGTTGCCTTCTCTCAACACAGTGCTCTTTTTCATGTTACTAACGCGTTATTTTCAATTATTTATTACGATTATTTCCATCACTCCAGTTATTATCAAGATTATTTGTATCCATGGATGGTGGAATAAATGACGGATGTGGTGTTTTTCCATTGTTTTCATCCTTCTTTTTTGTGTTTCATCTTCATTTGTTAAATACAAGTTGACATGCACAATATGTGCTTCAACAAAAGTGCTGCTAATTTTTGAGTGTTAGCAAAACTTATGTCCCATTTCTTCACTTTTCTAGTTTTCCTCTCCTTCGTAGAAGAAACATTTCAGGAAATCTTGTGAAGAATTCTTCACCATATAGTATATCGCAGCTTTTTAATATAAATTTGTTTTTTAATATAAATTTCAATAGATTAAACTGTTGCGAACAATATTTTCTTTCATACTCTGTTGATTTTTGTTGGTGGTGCTTTCCTATAGCTATTTTGGCTCGAATAAATGACTAATTCCATTTCTCTCTCGGTCCTGAATAAATCTATTATTGGATTCGTAATGTTATTGTGGGCAGCACTGCATTTCAAATCAATTGTGGAATTTTCCATTCTCCAAATATTCATCAGCTGTCTTCGCTCTGGAGTAAGAAACAACTCTGGTCGGTTTTTATGCAGTGTTTCAGGGGTTGGGGGTGTATTGTGACTTTAAACCAATATTTGTTAATGAAATGGTCTAAACGCTCACACAAATAATTCTGCCAAAAATATCAACTTGCCCCTACTGCCAAAGGAAAAAAGATTTGGTTTGAAATGAAGCTTTCCTGGGAGGATGCTTTTTCAAGTTTAGTTTAAAGCTGAAAATGTTTGCGTGTTCGTTTGTTTAGTTAATCAACGACATTGTATTGTAAGAGCTGATTGTGAAAATGAAATCTGTATCAAAGATAATTGTGAGAATTTATTGGTGGGACTGGCTAGTTTAATCTTGCGCAGCACTAATTTTACATTGAACATGTAATTGAAGAGTTTTTGATTATGACATCGCTTTTAATGTGATAAATGAGTGAAAAATCACAAACCGACACAAAAAAACAGTATTATATTGTTATGACTATCAAGCAAATGTTTTTATATTAAGTCAACTCAAGAGTTATGTTGCCAGTGCTTTCAATAAAAATGTAAAATTTGTATCCGGAAGTCTTTATAACAGCATTCACATCGTTGTTTTTGTCAATGATATAAAAATTCTAAAGCTAAAAGATCGTAACAACGAAATGAAGGGACCAAATACCAATCTTCTACAGATTGTCTCATTAAATATAACAAATAAAAATTTATATTTGGATACAATTTTTAAACGTAGAATTATCCATTATAATTGCAAAATATAGAGTTTGTCGAATTGAAGTTACTCCGGAATTGTTTTACGCATTGCCATTAGCATACAAAAAAAAGTTTTTTTTAACCGAGCTTGCATAACAATGTCTTAAGCTATAAAGTGATGTTCAGCATCTCGGGCTATGTCTCTACTGAACAGCAATTGACTCGTGGATCAATTGTATAATAGCAGTAAGTTAGAAAGCAATTCACAAATCACTATAGATTTAATATAAAAGAGTAATCATCAGCACTGTAATAAAATTGATTTATTTTTATCATTTGGAAATGAAATTGATGTTTTTATACTCGGAATGGCCAATATGTTGGGAGTAATAAGTGTAATAAAGATAGAAAATGCAATAATAATATTGCAGGTTACTAAGAAATGAAATAGGTTTGTTACCAATTTCCATAAATGCAATCAGATGCATGAGAATGAAGTTCAAAATAAAGACCAGTAGGTATCGATGTATATGTAGTTTTGTAAATTGCATGAAATCATTTGTTATTTGTGCATATTTTTGAAACTTTCCACTGGAGCTCAATCTACTACCCACTTTGTTGTGCAGCTGTATGTTTATAATTTGTGTATTAACAAAACAAGGAGTAAAAATATTCAAACGTACCAAAAGTCCTATTCAGCTAAGCAGTCTAAATTACTGTTCTTATTTGAAACTGATTAATACGATAGTATGAAACCTGATATAATGAAATTAAAAAGAAAAATTATTTTCTTTTACCTGAATAATAGACAAAAATTGGTGGAAGAAAAGAATTGAATCTGCTGTAATGAAATTCAAGATAAAGGATGGAATGAATGAATTTCTTTCATATTGTTAGTGTTCTTCGTATACTAAAAAACTGCACTGCAAACATCAGCATTGTTTAAAAATTTTTAATTTGTTTCTCTTTAGTAATTTAAAATTATTGATTTGTCAACTCGTTGTTTATTTAATCTGTCTCAACTATTTGGTTTCGAAGATTTCAGACTTCAATATATAAAGCTTATAGTGCCCAGAAAGAGAGATGTTGAATGTGACAAGCTTCCCAATAAGGCAATAACAAGAACAATTATTCGTTTATGTACTAACAGACGCACTACAATGAGCCTTTATTATCAACTTGTTTTGCTCAGAAATATATGCTTCATATAAATGAGACGTTCCAGCTGATTATAAGATTTTGCATAACAATTTTGCATATCCGCATGAAGTATGAAAAACATTATCATTACTTAGGATGTCTCGTTAGCGTTAAGCAAATAAATAGCTGGAATACGAAAAACAGAATTAGGATAATATTCAACGTTTAATTTTTTTCACTCTTTGAAAAAAGGAAAAATCGCGATGTACATGATGATCATATAAATATTTAATGAATATGAGTATGTATTGTATGCTCTAAGCAAAGGATGATGATATTTTTGAAACAGTGAAGAAGTTGTGACAAAAAGACGATCTCCATAAATTTTTTCTTTAACCACCAAAAACTTTGCGAAAAAGAAAAAAAAAAACAGATGCAGAGAATTCTTCTGGATAAGCCGTCACACCAGGGAGACGATAGATTTTTCCGTTTTTCCAAGTTTGGTTTTTCTTTTTTTAGGAGAGTCTTTGCTAACAAAATATTCGGTCTTTAATAAATGCCAATATATAAAATTGTGTATGCTTTCCTTACTCTTGAAAGCAATGCGAAGTACTCTTAGCAAATAAATTAAATTCGAATGTTTGATACCTGATTAATTGATTTGAAAGAGAATATCAATTGGCAAATTTCGTGTCTCATAATATAGTATTGCTGTTTTGTTCAACAGTAAAATTTGAAAAAAATTTCCATAGCATAAAACGTCGAAGAATTGTTATGTTTCCTCTTTCTTCGGCCTTTTTTCTTATATTTCATCAACGTGTCTCCTTCATTTCCCTTTCTTCCAGATTTCCAGAATATTCTAATATTTCGTTTGCTTTTTTCTCTCAATTTTTTTTTAGCCGCAACAAAACTAAAAAAAATCCGATGAAAAGTATGTATGTTTCAAATCTCCATGTACGTTTAAATTTATTCTATTTAAAATTTTCAGTACTTTCTTAAACAAGGCACACTTAATGAAAAAGGAGAATATCAGTTGACTCACTACATTATGTCATTTCGTTGGCTGGAAAAATAAGCGCTTCTCTAAAGTTTTTGGCCTCCATTTGTTTAGTAGATTATGAGACAACAATGACATTTTTCTTTTAAAGATATTTATTTATATGGATTATTAAGCACAAATTAAATTTGGATGCTTTATACCTAATTAATTAGTGAGAGAGAGAATATCAATTGGTAAAGTCCATGTTCTATAATATAATCTCGTCGTTTTGTTTTGATTGCGCAGATCATTCAGTAACAGGTGGGAAGCAAAGCAAAAATAAAAACACACTAAGCTTTATATTTTTAGCAAATTTCAACTAAATTTATTATTCTGTATTTTATACCTGGTCAATTGATAAATTCGAATTTAACTCATACTTAATAATTCATATAAACAAATACCTTCAGAAGAAAAACCTAATAAACAACGACGGGGTTCAAAACTTTAGACAAGGCCTATTTCTCCAGAAATGAGACAATGTCTGCTCAGCGACTATGAGGACGGGAAAATTAGCTTTGATTTATTAATGCCTAACAGCATTTAGCAGATATTTTTACCATGTGTCTTTGAACTTTCATACCCAAACGCGCATATACATATATATGATTCGTCTTCACAAATTCAATTCGCTTCTTCATTCTACCCCAGCTCGTGCCAGTACCTGCATAAAAGATACTGAGAACGATAGCTGGGCCTTGTCACGCCTCTAAGGCTTTATGAAGGGGAAACCATTATTTAGGCCCTTCCTAACTCGGTCCAAACCTATCCCGATGAAAAATCTTAACACACAAGCCTAGACATGCAGACACAACCAAACAAATTATGGAAAGGAAACGGATTTTCAGTTTTCGTTATTTGCTGAATAAAAGTGAGACTCCACCCTCCGAAAAATTCACTTAAGGAGGGGTGGAAGATAAAGATGTATGCAAGTAAGCCAATTCATCTCACTCCATCTGCATTAAAATTTAATCATGGTATCCACAAACAATGGTTGTTCCAATATCCACACTTCAATACTTTGCCCACTCATGCACCACCACCATTACCAAAAACGACTGAGTAGCTCAAACTTAAATTTGAAATCAGTTTCACCGACTGCTAACACCACTACAATATTTGTACTGATTCAGATAGTGAGCACTTGTTCCGCTCTTACCTGCATGACATGTGCGACCAGCAGTAGCACTCACCAAGACGCTATTCAGCTTGATAAATTCCGCATTATCGCACAACTACCACATCCAAGCTGTTACATGGAACCAATACGATGTGACCCGGATCAAGATGTTTGCGTAACGATAACGATGAATATTAGAGATGATGGCCTCTACTGGATTGGTGCCGGATGTGATCGACAAGAATATTTTCAACACACTGCATGTGAAAATGTTCGAACTTTGACACGTAACGTACAACTAAATACAGTACAAGAACGACGAGTGCTGCAACGCGTGTGTGTATGTACTTTCGACAGATGTAATACAGCGATAAGGGTAAACTTACTGCGAATTGATAAACTGTCATACATTACCATTCTAATCTGTTTCCTTGCCATTTTTTATATTTACAACAATATTACTTGAATAGAAGTAGCTTTATTTCAGATCTTTGACTATTATGACCGCAAATTCCTGAATTATTTTTTATAAAGAGTGTTCCAGACCGAAACAAACATTTTGACTGCTTAGAGAGCTGGTATGTCAACGGCCCTAGTAATTATACTGAGAAAAAAAATACAAAGCGTGCCCAATAATCAACTGAAGCAATAATTATAAGAACGTAATTTGCCGAAAATTCTGTACAGTGAATAAAACATGTAATATAATTCGCAAAAATTCGCGAAAACGAATGATTCGTATTGAACTGTTAGTGACCGATTCGACATGCAGCTGCACAGGCTTCGGCGACCACAGTGCCCGAAACTTCCTGAGTTTCGGTTGGTGATGATTTTCAATCTGATTAGTCCAGGTGTCTGGCTACTGGGCATCAGCGTTTCGGTGGACATCATCCGGGTCCAATGAAGGTTATATTTCAGCATTAGTAACATAAACGAGATGAATCTTATTCCGATAAAGATTCATCATCATCCATCATCATCCGTTCACTCATACTCAGAGTTATGTGCTTATGAGCGCTCAATTCTTTACGCTCTTTCTCCCGCTGTGCATTCCACGTTTCCGCCAAAAAACTCGGTGCATCCATTGCTATCGCTTTCAGCACCTGAACAATTACTTACATTTCAACTCACTGTTAGATGATTGGCAAATAAGAGAGGCAGTTGATCAAAAATTGTAATGGCGCATAGAAAAAAATCCAAGTTACTGTTTTATTTCCTTTCCCACGAGTTAAAATCGCCATTCTTGTTTCCGTTCCTGCATTTGACACATCACCGGAGTTAGTATTACGAGCGCTTTCATCTGGAACACTATAGATGTTAATTTAGTTCTTTTCTTCGAGAGTCTAGCTAAAAGAACATGTTAAAATGCGATGCCACAGCGTAATTTCAGATTCGAATATAGAAAGGCATCTTGTAATGTTACTTTGAACTGAACTTATAATTAGTAAAAAACAAACCAAATGCAACGGTTCTATGAAATTTTTGACGTGCAGATGTCGGTACTACTATTTCCGAAACTGGTACGCCCACAGCATTTGCCCTGCTCTGTAAAACTGTTATTCAATCTGGCTTTGAGAAAGAAGTGCTAAAAGAAATACTAAAGTAAAATAAAGCATTTGCGTTCAAAGTTTCAAACTTCAACAACATTTCAGTCCAAATGGATCAATGAAACAATGTTACCTCACAAATGAAGAACAACAAACAAAAGCCCTTATCGATGCCAACAAAAAAAAACTGGTTTGCATCATATATGTTATTATTAAATTTTATGAGTTGGTGACCCACATAATAAAATATAGCTGTTGACCCATATGATAAAAACGTCAATGAATTAAGCTCAATGAAATGTCTTAACGCATATTTACCGACAAACCAAAACTAATTTCCTCATCTCTTCTTGCAAAAATAACAAAAACTAAAATAAGAAAAGTGGACACCCGTACATTGCAAATGTATGAAATTAATTTTCGGATGAAATCAAATACTTAGTCTTCATAATCAAAGCTACTTCCCTCTTAATTCCATATCTTCCATATGTTTTTCGTGTGAATTCAAAATTACTTAGTTTTCCATTTTCCATAATATCACTAAAAGCAACCGGTTATTTAATGCACCGCTTCTTACAATTGCAGCCTGCCAAGGTTGCACTGTTCTGAATCAGACTAATAGTGTCACTTGTACAAACGATTTCATTGAATGCAATCACTACTTATGCATTTAATCACTAAGCAAAAATTTATTTCAAAATCTACGTATTTTACTGTCGTTTTGGAATGCAAACCAAAAAACTCTGTAAGGGATAAAATATAAATGAGGGAAAATACTACCGACAAGTAGTAAGAAGGACAGTAAAGAGTTTAAAGCTTACCTGCATCGTTTCTGCAATTATTTGTTCAAGTTGACGCACAAACAGTTCGTCTTCGGGTAGGAGAATACGATTTGTATGTACACGAACGCTTTCATTTTCATCATGAATTGATACAACAATCTCTTTACTGCAAAGCATGAACATATTTCTTGGGCTACAATATAATTTTTAGCACTGATTAATTTCATACGAAAAACTTCAGTTTAACATAGTTTTCAATCAGGACAAGGATAGATTAAGTTTGGTTAATATTAAATGTTGGTAATGACGCATTATAGAAGTCCACTAAAAATGTTCCTTGCTCCAAATAATCTCTTACTATGCTTTAAATTTAAGAATAAATTTGACTGGAAGTACTAAAAGACTTTTTCCATGCAAAAAATGATACTTTTATTCCATAACATATAAAAATTATATTTTGAAATCAATAACTTGTTCAAAGTCTCAATAATTTTTTCACTTCCAGTTAAGACTTTAGAATTAAATCACTAGGATTTTAAATTAAGATATAAGGTGATGATTTTAATCAAATCTTCATGATGTAATGTAATAGGAATCATATATTTGGCGATTATGGTCTGAAAATATTTCTTGGAAATTTTATTTGAGAAATAAATCTAACAAAGAGGTTAACAAGAGATACTGATATATATTGATGATTAGGAATCGATGAGTTGACCTAGACTTCCATTCTCATGTGCTATCACATTCTATGCACAAAGTTGACAAGTTTAATATCCAAGTTTTTGAGGTCTTACACATAGTCAAGGAGACTACTCAGTACAATTGACTTCTTCAGCTCAATACTAGTTCCTCCAAATTCTTAATTCCTATAATTCAAGTGGCTTATAAGAAAGCACACCTTGTTTGATCAAAATTTATCAACTTCAATGAATGTGGTTATTTTTCTGATAACTGTATAAAAGAAATCATCACAATCTTGAATCATGACAAACCTGAGAAACCTCATGCAGTTTGATTTTCTGCTAAAATAATGTTCATAGATATCGATTTGTGTATCAAATACCTCAAGATTAGAACACTAATGTTATGCTTCGTGAAATTTCTGCCACAAACCTGTTGTTGCTTTCCTTGTTCGAGCCAACTTCAGCGGTACAATTTATCCTCCGCGGTTCATCCTCTTCATCCATTACCTCTTCTATTTGCTGAGCTGCTTTCCCTTCAAGCGCTGCGTCTACCTAAACAGATATATGATTAAGAAAATCTTCGAAAATTTAAAATTTACTAATTTGATTTATATAGCCGTCTTTTATATTTTCAGCACTTGCATTTTTCCTCTGCAATTTTAACAATGTGAGTCAAATATTCTGAAATAAGTAAGTCGAGATCCAATTTGCCACTATAATAAGGACTTGAAAAATCGCAAAGAGATCCATCATTGAAGGCATATCAAGTTAGGCAGAAATTCATCTTTTCCATACAAATTAAAACCGTGGTACAGATATCTCGAGTATTAGCTATCTTCACAGATGTAGTCAAATTGTAAAGGAAATTTGATTCTGTTCGCTAACCAATTAATCCAATCTTATTTCTTAAAAGCCGTGTAGACCCTATGCTTGAGCTTGAGAATAGTGTCTTACGCACATTTATTTCTGTCATGATGCACTTCTCTAAAAGGATAACTGAAATAAGTAAGCAGAACTGAGCCATTCTTGAAAACAATAGAATAAGATGGGTTACATGCAATATTTTCTGGGAAATTTAAGGAGAGTAAGAACTGCAGCAATGAAAGAAAAGGACTTCAAAACCGTGAATTTTTAAGAACTACATCAACATCATCATTAGCAGGCAAAGAATAGGAATAACAATCATTTTCTTATTGCTTGTAGATATTGACTCAAAGAATAAATTCTGCTAAAAAAATATGGATATTTTCGCTCTGTGAATGCAATTAGTTCATGACCGTACTAAATAATCTCACATTTCATTTTTGAAACATTCCTATATTTCGAAACAAATTTTTTGCTATATTTCAATTTTTTCTCTTGTCAGTACTAATAATGAGCAATCCTCCTTAGCACACCTATATGAATTTTCATACTCCGAAATGACTGCGTCTTGTTTCTGGTTCTATTTTACAATAACTAACAGAAATGTGCATCAAAAATTGCGGACTGAAAATCTATAAACACCCACAATTTTCCAATGCTTTCGTATCATTATTTTTGGAATTAAAATCATCAGTTATCAAATTTAAAAAATAAAGATTTTTCTCTTTATCAGTATCCACAGCTAATACTCGTGATGATTTAAATCCTAAGCTAAATATAGTCTGGGAGATGCATGGCCGTACAGGTTGCTCAAAAATGCTATGAATGAATTACAGAATGAAAACATCTAAATTTTACACGGAGAAAAGTGTCTGCAGATAATTTAATCTTAATCACTCAGTGAGTGACTCTACAAAATAATTTTTGAAACAAGTAAAATACCATTTTTCTATACTGCTGCTGGATTTCATCAACAAGTTTTTGTGCTTCGTCGAAAGATTTTGGGATTTTGCTGCCTTTTCGTACATAATCACTCATCTCTTCCACACGAAAACGTACCTTGACAAATTTATTCACAAATTAGTAAGCAAAATGCAACGAAGTATGAGGATTATAGGAGTAAATAGCATCAACGTACATCCTTGGGAAAAAGAATATCGCGAGCTTTGAAAGCTTCTTCTTTAGCCAACAAATAACGGAAAAAATATGCTAAGAAGCAATCCAATTTTTTCTTAGTTGAACCAGCATTAAAATATTCGCCACAGACTAGAAGTAATTCGCATACAAGACCAATTCGCGTCAGATTGTTCCAATCATCTAGCAATGGATCGAAAGCACCAAAAGTAATCAACTGATATAAAGTCTAAATAATAAATTTTAGTCGGTATTAACTGTAAAAAGTCCAATCAGATTATACTACTGAAAATTTGAATAGTCTGTCGTTTACTAACGTGCAATTCTATTTTCCAGTTTGCACAGCAAATTTTCAACAAATACGTCTTTTGCTGTGCTTTAACACCATTCAGCAATTCATTCCTAGAACGCGATAAGCCCTATCGGTCGAATTTTTTGCTGAGGTATAAACATCATTGCAGCAATGAAAAAATATAGACGAACAAATTTTAACACATTTCCTCTCTCGCATTATATTGACCAAAAAGAATAAGATAGCTTTCCAGTAATACCTTAAATATAATGGGAGAGTCGCACACACTGTAATTATATAGTTGACCCAAAAATATCACTGACAGCACTGTGCTCTGATTAAGAGATGGACTATTTAGCTCTAAGGCGATGCGGATATCCTCAAGCGTTGCGTCGAGTACGCGAATACCTTAAAACTCTTATTGAATTAACGAACAAAACATTAAAAAAGACGAAATTCAATTAGATTAAGACGTCAAATTCAGTCTCTTATTGAATGAAACTTACCAATCCAATCATGACATGATGAAAGCGCCGCTATAAGTGAAGCAAGATATGGCACATTATTGTACCGTGGTAGAGATGGATTACTGAGGCACTCAACTGCATAATCTAAATATATCGAAATTATGAAGCAACATGGGTGTGAAATATTCCGTCATTCATCACCGACCTTATTTAACAATCAGTTCTTTCAGGATGATCCTGCTTTAAATGGTCTTTTTTTATCAGCTTCCTTTCCAAATTCTGTGTAATATTAAAAAAATTCAAAATTTGTTTCTTTCATACCCCTACGCTGATCACATTGTAAGCATGTTTTTTGGAACCAAAACAAACTAACTAGCACAAACAGGATTAGACCAGTCCAATTTTCTGAGGCATCGTATAGTTATTTCCAACCGATAGCGTGATAAATTGCTTATTAAATAACGAATAAAATCTTGAAATGGGTCACTTGCAGACTTCGGTTTTTCTTCTACTGCCGGTGGAATGCAAGTGTAGAACGCATTGTCTATCAGCATCTAAAAATACAAAAACACAAAAGTTAAGCTCAAAATAATTTATTTGTGAAACATTCTGAAATCCTTACTGTGGGTACATTAAAATAAAAAAAAGAATGAGAAATATACCATCAATCTTGAAAAGTGAAAAGCCTTAACAAGATCCAAAATTCCTCCCAAAACATTGGTTTTACCTGTTGGCGCGGATCACTGATGCGGTCACGTTTCTTCATCATAACTCCGAGCAAGATTTTCATTTTTCCATGACTGTCTGTTGAACGATATAAAAACTGTCCCATTGCATCAACCATTGCACAACACATATCGATGTTATGACCACGAAAATCAAAAAGTACCATTCGCAAACAAGAAAGGCCTTCGCCTTTCGGTATGATCCCAAACTTCACCTACATGAAATAAAATCATATGCGCCGGAAACTAAAAGTTTATTCATAAGATAAGTTTTATTAGCGAAGTTATTGATTATCACCTCTCCCAGTGAAAATGATCCTCAATGCAATTTGTGATTCAAAAAATCCTTTTTTAACTCATAAATTAACATAAATCCACTGGATCTTAAAATACTACGATCAATTACAAAATGAATCAAAATGCATAATCTATATTACAAACCAATTCAGAGATAAACCGAGCACATCTTATTTTCAAATCAACACGCTGTTTTTTCTTATTCTGAACAGCTGCTCGAAACTGTTGAAGTAATGAGTGCGAAAGTTCAAGGGCTAAATCAGGCATAACTGGTTCCAACGTTGCCACCAAACGTCCATAGAATGGCAGCAAATCTAACCGATTTCGATATTGTTCCAGCATCACTAAATAATAACTGAATTGGCAGGAATAAGGTGTATGACAGACCCCAAAATAAATTACTTCAAAAATATTTCGGTTAATATGAATTAGGCCTCTAACCAATTCTGCTTAGTCAACACTGTAACTACACGTTCCCACAAACGGAAATCTACTTGGAATTTAAAATCTTACTTTGACATAGTTTTTTCCTATTGTTTCTGGTGTTCAGATTTGTAACAAAGTCAAGTGCAGCCTTATCAATTAAATCCCTGTTGATTAGCCATGGAAGCTGTTCCATAAATGCAATCATCATGAGCTTCAAATCTTGTCCAGATATTTTTGGCGCTTCAATACGATTCACTGCAACTGAAGGATCCATTTCATTCAAATCTATTTTTGTCTCTTCATCGTCGACACCTAAAACAATAGATTTGCAATGAATTTCTCACTGTGATAAGTAATAATCATAAAACAATGTAAATAAAAGAGATAAAATGTACAAAGAATGAAAGCAAACAAAATCCTCTTAAAAAGCCGAAAGTTACAACCCCAGATTATAGCCTTCTGATAATTATTTCTGTGAACCAGTCGTTTTGCCAATCCTCAACGAATAATCGAACGAATAATCACAAGTATAACCATAAGACGAGCAATCATAATATTATGGTCATGATTATATTATTATATATTATGATCATCATAATCATCATCACAATACTATGATCATGATTACGATCAATAATATGATCATATTATGATTATTATGATCATAAGAATAATCATAATAATCATAATCACAACAATAATCATAAGAATAATAAGCATCCACTTTAATATTTTTTAGTTCATAAATCAGCACTGTTTCATTAGATCATAGAGAATAGAATAATATAATGCTATTTATTGTCTTCCAACAAATCTACTTGACTTTATAACTGTTTAAGATTGCAGCGCAACGATTAGTCTAAGAAAATTTAATACTTTGAGTATCACTGACAAGACTTTCGGAAACTTATACATAATCACAGTTCCTATAACTTCAGTTGTTTAGAATGCATTAAAAAAACTAAGTGGTTAATAAAAACTAGAATAGAACATTCAATGGATCGCCATTAATAATTTAAAATTATGGAATTAATGACCCGATTTGACAAAGAATTTTATAAAGAGTTCCGAAAAACATCAAAATTTAATAATTATTTTTTGTTTTGTCTTGCAATTTCACCCTGTGTTACATATTCTTCGCCGTAGGCCTAATGCATCATTTAATATGAATTATTACCTTAAAACAGGATAAATGAATGGTCCTAAATTTAATTTTCCTTTTGTAAATTAATCATGTTGCAAGATGAAATAGGAAAAATATACCACTAACCCTATTTAGATTCAGATATAAATGTGCTTTTGAACTTTAACTTCCATACAAACAAGAAAAAAAATTTTAAAAACAAACCCTCACTATGATCATCACCCTCATCTTCAACTTCTTCAGCAATTGTATCCAAACCACTTAAATCAACATCCTCAATCTTCCCTTCAACTAGATCCAAGGTTCGTTGTTCCGACTCCTAGAAAATCACAGATGGTTTTTAAAACGCATAATGCTTCTCAAGAACCAGTCACATTATGTAGTTAATATTTTCTTCCTAAGAACTTCCTTGAAATGTGAGGAATGAACTACCTGCGAAAGATTTCCAGCATTGCTAAAAGACACTGATTGCGATTTGGCTCAGCCCGTGAAATAAAAAGGTCTTGCGCCATCTTTTTGAGAGTGCTATGTTTAGCTGTAGAAGCTGTACGGTTACATCTCTGTTTGAAGAAATGTTGTATTGATTAACCCACGGATCTAGTACAATTTTTATTCCATTGTTTATGTCAAAAAACATAAATCACCTGAAAAAGAATTGCCGGAACAATCTGTCGAAGCTCCATCCTTGTTTCATAAAATTGTCGAGTGTCTTCATCTGGCCATACAGTAATGGTTCCTTCTTGTAACGCACGGCTGAGTGCTAGCGCGGAAACCTCTTCCTCTTCATCCTCACTCTGTATTTCACATCTTTTACATCGCAAGCATGATAATATGTAGTGATATCCAGAGTTAACTTGTGAATTGCAATCCATCGAATGAAAAAATTTCTCCTAATTCCTGTTGTACATTTTGGCCATTTATAAATTATAATCTCAAACAAATGGAAATATGAAAACTTAAAGATTTAATGACCTGCTCTTCTTCCATTGCTTCCATCTCAACACCCAAATATTCACTGAGCTGAGTTCCACTCGTTAAAACTTTTTCATAGCGCGCACGTGTCTCTTCCAGATGATTTCGATCTTCAGCAGAAGCATCTCCCCGCGTTCGTGTTTGACGCTTTATCGAAAGCAGCAACTGATTCATTTCAAGCAAATCCTACAAAGAACAGCAATTAATTTGTCATTCATTTCGTGCATCTCACTTAAACCCAATTTTCATAATTCAAAATAATCTTAGAAAGAGAATGTGGATTTCTCTATGATCCCTGCATGAATGATTGTATTTGTATTTACAACCTAATAAGTGAGCGAATAAAGTGAAATGACTTAAGATCACATCATTCCCTTTTTGAAAAAGATTTACTCAATCATACCGGGATGTGAACCTATCAACATCAACAAATGGACTACAGTGAACGAGAGTGACCAAGGATTGAAAATAAGTCGAAAACAGGTTGTGAGCATACACATTGGAAAAAAATAGTAAATGCAAAATTCGCGCACAAAGCAAGAACTCTAAGAAATGACAACTGAATGGTTGAACGGTTTCGTTAAATCTGCTCGCCTGTTTTATGTGGTCCACCAACGATGACCGATAATCAAGAAGAAGTTGAGCAAATGTTTTCTTGTGATCAGCAGATATTACTGATGTTTCCGGTAACTTAATATTTGCAGTTAATGCGATCTACAAAATGATATCTTCAACGAAAACAATTCCAATCACTCTGTGTTAACTGAGTAAAACTCAAATTCAGACTTAATTATGAGTAACACTAATATTACCATAATTAATTGCCCAATAATGGAGAATAGCCTTTATAACACCGACCTCGCTGAACAAGGTGCGCATGACAGATGCATCCAACTTATCCTGGTAGCTTCGTGCTTGAAGTGAAGATGTTGTCACCTCACCATTTTAAGCAGGTTTGGCCAGCAGATAAAACGGAATAGTTTGATTTGCACAAATAACCCCTTTTAGATAACCACAGTGAAATCTTATCGCGAAACGAGCAGAAATCCCAGCTTATTAGCTGTAATTTAATGCAAAATATGCATATGGTTTTTCGATACAGTGAATAGCACTGATGAATACCTGTTCCATTGAGTAAGGATGCAAGCCAAGTAAATCAACATTCATGGCTTTACAGAACGGCAAGAGAATTGGAATGTTGACATGTTCGGTTCTGTCAGTGAGTGTAAGGAATGAAATTGCAGAACCCAGAAGCTGAACGCCTTCTTTTCCAAAAACGCCGTGAAGACATAGTTCCCCTAGCAATCTGAAATACAATTCACTGTACGAACCTTGATAAACCTATAAACCGACTGATTTGCCCACCTTATTTAATTATACATCAATTGCAGTTCGCGCAGAAAATATGCAATTCATGCTGTCGTAATATCATGATATTATTTACACTATATAACTCGGCTAGCAAAAAAATTTAAGAAACGACTAATAAGGCAACAAATTTAAGTACAGCATTTATCAATAACTATACCCACTGCTGAAGAAAATGAAACCTGATATCGACGCGCAACTTGGATGGATTCTGAATTTTGTCATTTCGCTTTGACGGCAACAGTTTACGGAACTCCAGAAGCAACAGTGAAGCGAATTCTGCATAATAGCACGATAAATTCACACAAACTGTTACAACGGCCTGTACCTCGCTATATTTTATTTTTGCTTCGGCAATTGTCATAGCCATTTCTTCCACAAACTTCGATAAATTAACCTGAAAAAAACTTTGCAAAATCAACGATACTATTTGTCTCATAAATTTCTGGACTGAAAAAAATTTTAACAAATCGATTGTTCCACCATATAAGTTGTTCAACTATTATCCAAAATCGGCATAGCATAGCAAAAAGAAAGGCCTGATGAACTTCCCATATATAAGCGAGTAATGTCGAAGTATGCGGCAAGGTACTTCGACGAAAACGAGCACAAATAAATTTGATATCAGTGATAAATATGTCGGCAGATAAATCGGATAAGCAGCAAAATCTAGTATAATAAATAAAAAAAAAGTTAACCTACTTTTTCCATATCTTGCAAAATCGATGCCAGTTGTACGCAACCAATGTTTTTTAATTTTTTCATAAAAGCTGTCGTTCGCTTCAGCGCACTGTCCATTTTTCGAAGTTGTTCTTCGGACAATGGAATAGCATTTTCTAACTTTTTCCGATCATCAAGCTGGCATTTCATTTTATTCTCCACTTCTTGTATATAAGTTCGTAAACGTTCTTCCATTACATCAGCCATCTTAAATGTATATTCAAAAAAAATAGTGGGTGATAGGTATCACATGTTTTAATTCGCAATTAATTTTTCGTACAACCACTTCGATCAATAACAAGAAAAAGATTTACTTCCATTCACAATGACAAATTTTAGATCATCAGCTCAGCAATGCAATTTTTTTTCTTGATTTTGCCTCATTTGCAAAAACAACTGAGTAGAACAAGCGCATCATATAAGAAACGTGAATAGCCTAGTGGCGAAAAAAAAAATTTTTTCGTTGATGAGCTATTCGTGGGCGGATTATTAAACAGGCAGATAAAATATGATTAAAAAGAAACTAAAGGTGGATCAGACATAATTTAGGCTACTACCTGATCCCTCTACTTTACATACATGAAGCACGGTACATAAGGTTACTGCACCTCCAACATGCTAAAACATCTAACGTATTGAGAGAAGACAGAGCCCTCTACCTATCCCAAATCTAATCAATCAAGAACACTCCATTACCTGTTTGTTACAAAACAATTCCCTAAGCGTTTCATTCTACTGCGAGTCCGCCATGCAAATCTTTCGTCTCACGTAATGGATGATATATATCTATGATTTCTTCGTTTAAATTTTCTAGCTTTTCAAACTTCTGATTTGATACTAAGTTTGAACGAAAAGAGAACGCCGTTAATAAAGTTAGGAATGAGACAAAGAACTGATGAGAAGAGTCAATTTCATCCGAAATCCAGTATTTCCGAAAATTTTTGGCGTACTGTTTCATCTTCATTCTCATGGTTTTCAAAATGAACCAATTTCGTTTCATAGTTTATCATCCCTAATGGTTTTCCTCACATAGTGTGGTTTGCAGAATTAGATAAATCCAGGGTTTAATTTTATATTTTACCATGTCCATTGGGTTAAATACTTCCAGCAACATCTACTTTGATCTACAGGTCAATTCTCGAAATGTTAATTCATGAGGAAAATTTTTTTCAACTCTTTTTTATTCAAATCATCAAAAACGGAGCATTGCATTTACAATATGCAATTTGAGTAATGTAATAATTAAAGGTCTCTTTTTTATTGTTTCTATTCACTTATTTTAACGATCAGTTATATTTCTTTCCACTCCTATGCTAATTATTATTTGATATTAATCTTCGTTGATTGTTATTGGAGAATGACGCAAGGAACAATCACATCTGTCAATAAGTTTGATAATCACTGATGTTCAATTTCCATCTTTCTTTAACATTACGTTTTTGTTCTTCTTTATTAGGTAACGGCAATTGTTTGAAAACTCTTTGGAACACATAACCCATTAGACATAGGCGTAGTGAAAGTATGTCTATTATTTATCGTAAAATGTGAAACAGATGACATTGATACGACAGTAATGGAATCGAATGATCCAAATCATAAAAGTAGTTTCGTTGATCAATAATATTATTGACTTCCATTTTATTGACTTTTTTATTGATGCTTATTTTATTGATTTCCAGTTCAATCATCTTCAGATCAGTAAAACATAACTTACTTAAAATTTAGTTGCTGATATATCTTTAAGAAGGAAACAATTTTCTGGAAATCACTGAAATTGAACGTTTGTAACTGGATTCCTAACTCATTCACATATAGCACTAACAGATATAATTATTGCATACAGATAGTAGGTCTCCAATAAAAATCAACAGTCATTAATATCAAATAATAATTGGAAGAACATGTAGAACAATTTATATGAAAACCAGATGTGTCATTCATCATTAACTAACGGCTGACAGAAATATGGTATCGATTTTCAATGGCAAAATATTCAGATAAAATTAAAAATTGCTTATTTTATTAAATGGAAAAATATTATTGAAATTTGACAATATGACAATTTTATCCTTCCAGAATTGTTGAATTTGGTTGAAACGTTTGAAACATCTTTATTTCATTCTTAAAAACTTATTGGACAGTATTTGACTTTAGAATAAGATGAATGATACTAAGATGAATGAGTGCACATGAGTTCATTTTTGGATGTGAAGTACAAAAAGTAAGGTTTTTATTCCACAATTTTTTGTTAGTTTACTTTCAAAATGACTTTTATTAAATGGTTCTCTAGATGCAGGAAATGGAGGAATGATCTGAAATCGAAGACTGAATAACTGTGGCGGAATTAGTGGATGCCATTACCACAAAAAAAAGAAAACCGAGGTTCGTGAATTGTGCCGTTTGCGCTCTTCATAAGCGAGATAATAAAGAATTAGCGTTTTTCTAACACTGTTTATAGCTTTTTGGAAAGTGGACTAATGTAGCTGACATGTGACTGACATATGACAGTCACTATTACTAAGAAAGCAAAATGTGACAACAATTTGCCCATATATATGTAACCCTGCTTTATCCTGTGATCCGATACTTTCAGATCTTATACCAAGGAGATTTTAAAATTTCGTAAGAACTAAAAACTAATTCCGTGCCAAACAATTAGTTGGACAACTAATTGTTTGGCATGGTGCTGAATAGAAAAGAGGCCAGAGTGGTCATAATGATCATAGAATCGGACTGTGCTCAGAGTTGTGGGTAAAGGTAGTCGATAGTTGTTTTCTTTTATCCTTCTTTAGGTTAACAAAGAATATTTATAATTCTTCAGATCGATAAATGATGCATCGGTGTGTGTTAATAGGAATTTAGTTTCAAAAATCAGTTGTTCGCGTGCTTTTGTAATAACATTTTCAGATATATTTATGTATCTTTAAAAAAATAACAAAATAATCTCTGAATTAATATTCTTTTTTTAGCAGCTATTATGATTTAACTTTTCCTAATTCCTACAAATAGTGAAAAAAATGATTTTGTTCAGAGAAGTCAAATAAATCCATTCAATTTTCATATTGGTAATTACATTCCAACAGTTCTTGTAAATTCATTAATCTAGACTCTCCTTAATTTCAGCCCACCCACTTTTGATGAACTAAATAAGAATCATAAAAGATCTAAATCGAAATTTGAAGCTTCTTGGTTAAAATATATAATTTTAAAACATAAAGCATATAACTTTTTAATCAATACTTCCGGTGCTAGAAGTGCTACTATTTTTATGAGTCCTGAAATTTCACCCTTCTTCAGTGCATAATTCTTTTTTAGTGAAATTTTGTAATTTTATCACTGGTTTCTACTCATTTATTTTGATAGAATTAGCTTTTAGTCCTTATGAAATATATTGTGAAAGTTTTGAAAGAAGAAAGAAATTAAGGACAGAATATATGTGTCATGCGCTAATTGGCATCAAATGGGTTTGAAATAAATGTATGCATAAACAAGGACGAGCATTTCAACGTTCCTGTGGATCTCACAAACTTTCATTAGAATATATCAGTGAAATATGAAACAGTTAAAGATGGATTGTTGTTAACTGTCCTGCGATGCCAGTAATTTGTTTTCTTCCACTGTTCATATTCAGTTAAAGCCTTTGCTAATGCTTCAAATATCCTTGCACGATTTTTTGCTGAGCAATCTTTCCTCGCTCTGGGGATTATTTCTTCCATATTTGATTTACAGGAATGGATTTCGGTTATTACGTTCAAATAGTTTCGTTCAATTAACGAAATTCCACTCATTTAAAATCCGTCATTTCACCAGAACTCTTCAGATTACTGAAAGTTTTGTACAAGGAATAGTTTGTAGAAACTATTAGCATATCGTTGTTATAAACATTTTCACGTCATACTTTTTAATTAAGTTGAAAGAATCTTTAATAGTTATTTAAATTAAGTCAGAAAATATTTTACATTTTCAAATACCATGGCTAGCAGCGTCTATTTTCCTAAAAAGTATGCATATGTCTTTCATTTAAACAAGTATTTTCAGTTAAAAATTTCGAAAGTCCGGTAAGAAGAAGTGATTTGCTACACTAAGATTATAATGTGATTTTAAAAATGAAAAAGCATAATTTCGATACAAAGAAAAAAAAAACAAGGGAGCAAGGAAAGTGAATCATACTACTGTGAAAAGAGATCATTCATCAACTGAGCATATGCTTTTTGATAGCTATCTGAAACAAAAATATTTCATAAAATGACGTGAAAATTGAACTAATTCACTAAACACTACTAAAATAACGGCCGAAAATTTGAGGTGACCTCAAACAATCAACGATGAGGTGGAAGAAAACTGCTTTATTGAAAGAGCTAAGATATGCATGCCTTTATGCATGTACAAATGACTGAACAGTAATAGTAGTTGTATATCAATGTGATAATAATTGCAAGTCAAGCAAATAAGAATTGTAATGCTAAATGTTTTTTTATTATATTTTTGATTATGCCAATGTTTGTTTAAAATAACTGTTATCTGTCTTATATTCGATTTGGTTAAAATGGTGTCATAAATTTCTGCTGTTGTCTAACATTTTTTTTCTCTACTTTTTTTTCAAGTCTTCTAGATAACGATTTCTTTTCGTGAAATCAAAATATTTAGTAAACAAAGCTTGAAAGCTGTTAATTTTATAGTGAACAAGCAAGATTATTGTCAACATCTGTAACAGTTATATTTGTAATAGAAACACGGGCACTTCCAGAACTATCAATTAATTTTGCAACCATATAAAACTTTGTATCACTGGGTAGTACTTCCATAAAATCATGATGCCAGTCCTGTCCTACACTATCACCTCCAACTTTGAAACAGCTATCTAATTCTCGATTGATGCTATCATGACATACAAATACCGACGATGCATTCGCCTAAAAACATGTTTTTACGGAAATCATAGTAAAAATTGGAAATCGGTCCGTCCGACTCACTCTTCGTCGCCGTTACATCAATTTGCTCAGTTTGTATTTTCTAACCAACAAAGCAGTTAAAAACTTTTCGGCAAATTATTTATGAATATGACTGATTAAATATAGCTGAATTTTACAACTTACTATTTAATGCATTCATTAAACAAATTTTGAAAAAATTAGTTCTTACTTCGAGATATATACAGGGAAAAAACTTACTTCATTGCGATACAAAAAATGAATTCTCGCAGCAGTATTTAGACGAAAAATTGGTGATTCGAGTACTGCTACTTTGCCT
Organism: Acanthocheilonema viteae; assembly: GCA_900537255.1. Taxonomy (NCBI): domain Eukaryota; kingdom Metazoa; phylum Nematoda; class Chromadorea; order Rhabditida; family Onchocercidae; genus Acanthocheilonema; species Acanthocheilonema viteae. Next base: position 9,314 of record UPTC01000299.1, on the reverse strand, counting down.
TTTTTAAATAAAAATGCGGTAACAGCACCATTTCGTGCTTTAAAGTTACTTTGAGATAAAGCAACTCGACCGGAACTGTATAAGCATGTTTGACCTGAAATTTTGATAAGTGATTTCGGGTATTAATTTTCAGTACAAATTAAAAACGTGATAAATATTTTCACCCTCTCTGAAGTTACAAGAAAGAAGTCGGCAAACATTTGGATCGGGTATTTGAGCTAATCCAGAACCAAATAAACGCACGCCGTGGTGGCGTATTACTGATGGGCATATGTCACCCTGAAAATGGTTTAAAAATCTCATTTCATAACGAATTTTCATAGATGAATTTGGATTCCAAACTTGAATTTATACAGAAAATGGAATACACCAACAAAAAAGTCTCAAAAAATAGTGATTTAAATTTTTCTTGATTTTTTTTTAAACAAACAATCTTTGAATTTCTAAAATACTTTTTAATACAAAAATTACAAACTATTTTCAGCAAACGACCAAAACGAAACCGTACGCCATTATAATTCTTACCGTGACTACTAGATCATCAATTAGTGCCATTCCTTGAGAAGATGATTCAGCTTTTAAAGCAATTCGTACCGGATGATTTATTTCCGGTAAATCAACTAACGCAGGACCCGGCTGTTTTAGAACTATTTTTTGGCAGTCAACTGCTTCCAAAACCTTATCTTCAAGCAGACAAACATCTAGACGTGTGTTACCACTAAGCCAGAATCTGAAATGTTTTTTATCAAAATGAATCTTCTGTAAAATCAAAGTACTGCAAATGAATTTTCATTCAGGAAATCGAAAAGTTGAAGCTTGAAGATCTGAATTCGGCTTTAGTTAGAGTTCCATGGCAACTAAAATCCTGTCATTTAATCTGTGGGATAAAAACAATATTAATTTAATTTATTTCGATCACTGATTGGTACAAAGTTTAATTTCTACAGAAATTCCCAACAGGCAGTAAAATAAGAAAATTTCCTTTGGAAAAGTGGACAGTGGTAATGAATTGCAAAAATAATTGTATCGCTCCGTGACGAAGTCAGTTTTTATAGCGCCATATCGGTCAGTCCCGTCAGTTGCATATTTCGCTTATTAATCAGTTCATGCAAATATATTTCAAAATCTCTAGTCGAATATGTTCAAACTTTAAAATCAAATATTGACAAAGACCTAAATCTAAGTGTGGTTTGACTGATAATGCATCGTATTGGTTCTGTGATTAGCGTTGATGCTTGGCCAGATTTCAATTGAACAATAGCAAATTCGCCATCTAAAAGAAAGGTAATTGTTTGCTTTCACTTTCTTCAATAATAATTACACAGTTGTTTCATTGAAAAAAAAAAATTTACCTGGCAATTCGGAAGTACCAGTAAGAGAAATAAATTTATGTTTATCAAATGGTGTAGTACCAATTTGCCATGCCGGTTCCGCTTGTTCATGATTTGCCCACATACAATCTACAGCACGTTTTTCAAACGAACAATCCAAGTCCCAAAAATTAAACATTAATAATTTAATTTATAGGAAATCTTATGTAAACTGACAGTGCAAGAAGTTATGAAGAAATTTGGAATAAAATAAACTTCAGAAATATTTAAAATTTGAGTATTTGAAATACAGTCATGTACTGATTTTACTGGCATTGATTATGTTTGTAAAACATTGATTACACTATAAGATTTTTTTTACCTTGGTTGAAAATATTGCCCTTTGCATCAGTGCACTAAGCATTGGTGTTGGATAAAAATTATCACCCATATCCCAAGCATTTACTGCTTCACTACAAAATATCGCTTCATAACTTATATCATCGATTGCAATAAAGTTGTCATAATCACTGTTGATACTTTTCACTTCAACTGTTATCTATAAAAAATACTTTTTTTTAAATTAAAATCTGATAGATATAGCCATAAGGGATCAAAAAAATATAAAATTACCACTTTTGATGACTATTTAGCAAAGAAAATTTTTCATTAATTTAACAAAGCAGAATTAGTTGTAAAGAGATCAAAAATTACAATTCAATATATTTACGCAAGTTAGGTTAATTCAATGTTTAAACGAGAAATTTGAAAAATCACTGTGAACGTTGACAATTTGTTGAATTTTATGCTAACAAGGGCAGGTGATAAAGCCATTGGTGCCAAATAACATTCCACTGCGTTTAGCGAACGATCTCGAGCACAAATTTCCAAAGTCACATTACGAGTTGTCCAGAATCTATTCTCATACTTCATTCATCAGTAAAAAGTTTGAAATAACAAGTAATAAATGGGTGGGACGATAAAGATCGAGGGTTGTACCTGAAGGTAAGCAGCAACTGAAGCATTCTATATCCTCATATATGCCCCACTTTTTTTATTTTCAAAAAAACGGTTGTACTACGGAAGCTGAATTAAGGAAATAGCAACCTGAAGTTAAATTTCGATGTATTCTCCGTTTGGCAGTCGATTGGATCAGATTGTAAAACATTGAAAGGACCATGCCTATTTTGCTCAATGTACATAAATAGAAATGGCGCTTCCGGTACTGGTAGAGCACCGGTTGCATTGAACATTAATTCGCTGCTTGGTGACTCATCGGCTACTTGCCACATCTGCAGAATTCTAAGGTGACTTCCAGTCATTTTTGATTCAAAAATTTCTAAATTGGAACTCGTATTTTCAATAAAATAAGCAATTCATAACGCAAAAAATATTCGGGAAATGAGTTTAGATAGAGGCGATAACCTCTAATGCATGGCCGACTGTACGCCATCGACATTTTGAAGAAAAATTACTACAGTTCAGCTCATGAGCTGCTCTAACAAGATTTCCTTTGTAGGATGTAATGAACGGTCGACCTCGAAAATTCTCGCCCAAATCAACTGCAAAAAAAATATTCAAAAACATGCTGCAAATGATCAATACATATCTTTCCTTAAACCGTAGAAAGAGCGTTTTAGGAATAATGTAAACATAAAATTGTTTCATTGCGTTCAAAATATTTAGCTATCAAAAATATTATTTACCAAAAAATATTGATAAAGTTAGGAATAAATTTGAATCTGAAAGTTAAAAAGAAGAAAGGATGATAACAAGAACATATTTGAAATTCTGCATAAGGAGGCTCGATAGACGATATTGTCAACCATGACAAATGAACCTTCTCGATTTGCCATATTGTATGCCTTGATCCCAATGCTATATGTGAGAAAGAATATTAAATTTTGACAAAATTATAAATAAAAAGTGTGATTTAAAATAGCTAGAAGTTTAAATTTTTGAATCACACTAGCTTTCAAAGTTATAAATGCAAAAAAGATATTCGTAGTTAACGTTTTTCGTAGTTATTTCGAGTTAAGTATGTAAACAAGTTGACTAAAATGCTCAAAACCATCATACCTGAATTCTTCATCACGTGGAGGAATTTCAGCTGTGCATTCAGTATTGATTAGTACTGTACCACAGTCAACGAAAGGTTTTTCCGGCAAAATAATAAGCCGATGTTGTTTTTGTTTTATTAACAACACCTCAACCCGTGCGCCATTGTATAACCAAAACCTGAAAGCTAGTTCTTATATCGTAATCTGTTTGATAAAAGTTAACAAATTCTAACGATATACAGAACTGTTGAATCAGAACATTGCTAATTGCAAAGTTTTTAAAATTTAAACGGCTTTGAGAATTAATTATAGATAAATTAATTCTACGTAAAACAGACGTAAAAGTAAGTATGCCAGTGTTGTTTTGACAACGAATTGGTGAACTTTTCAAGATAGCAGTTTGTTCCTCTCGTTTTCGGTCCCCAGTAAACAAGAGTTTGTCACCTAAAAATGGGAAATCTTGTCTATTCTGTCCAATAATTCAGCACGCATTGATTTACAACTTCATCTTTCACAACCATTCACTAATTATTTTGCTTAATTTCCACTTAATTAGACTGTCGATAATTCCAGCCCTTAGTGTTTGCCAGCCAATCCTTGTAATTCCTCCTTAGTGAGAAATTCCATGAGTTTATTCTCTTTTCCTACTACTTAGTCATTATCCCATTGCATAAAGTGTTGGATCAGATTTTGTTCGATTTTAAAAATAATTAATAAATGAAGTAAGGCGCCAGGAGAAAAATTGACATATAACAAACTAATATATCCCTGCGCATTCTCTACTCATAACAATGTAATCAATTTAAATTAAATTTTGAATTATCTGAACCTCGTGCCAATCGACTTGGTCCTGGCCGCACTTGCAACACAGGGAATTCCGTAAAATCAGTTTTTTCAAATAAATGAAAGTCGAGAGAATCGAGTAATTCGTTACTCTTAACATTACGCCATTGACATTTTTTTACATCATCAAATGAACAGTCCAAATCATTGGCATGTCGTATCGGTTTATCATCATGTTCACCTAAAAGCAGAGTTTCATCACAGCAGTGATACTCGGAAAAAAATTAGATTATAATAGAGAAACAAATTAAACATATCTTAATGACTAGTTCATTATTGCCACAATACTACCACAGTATCAGAAAAAAGAAACAGCCGGCTATCCCACCTGTATCTCTTTAGTTATTAGCCTCCAATTCTATTTTTTAACTTTTCTCATGCTGCCTCATATCATGTTGGCAGTAAAAAAAAATTGAACGTCAAGAGTCACTAAGAATTTAACGCAGCTGGTCCTTAATTTAAAAAGATTTAATCACTGTCGTCATTGTTACCAGTTTCATTAAAACCGTTTTCAATCCATTCAATTCCGAGATATTTTTTCAATTTCATTCGTTCATAGCCATATCCAGCCATACATCCACTCGCTGCAACCTTTATCGTCAGTTCATGAAAATGAAGTAAATTCATGTCTACATTTTCAGGATTGGATTAACTTTGGTAAATCAAAAGGCATCCAAAAAATTTTAATCAACTGAGTTAAATTTCTTAATTATTGAAGGAAACTTTAAACGAAACAAAAATTAAAATTAATTGGAAGTATTTTTTAAGCCATTTGTGGCAAGCAATGTGAAACTCTAAACAGATAATCACTAAAATATACTTTTTTCTCTTCTTATAATGCATTCGTAGGGGAAAAGTTTAAAACTGAATTATTGAAATCAAAATTTTGATTAAAAAATAATAGAGGATAATACCTGACGGAAAGAGAAAGAACAGCAGCATTAAGGAAGAGTACATTATGAACATTTCTGGATGTGGTTCATGAATGAATGCCTTACTGCTGTTGCTCAACTAACTCCCTTATCATCCTCCTTTGTTCCCGTAACTTTCCGTTTTTATCCCACTTTCCATTCCATGCTGTGACATCAGCAATCCCCTTTCTCCTGTTCCCGAAACGCATGCAGCAGTTGTACTGCATTCAGATTACATGCGCACAGATCTATCAACTTCGTGCTACTTCTGCTACTCCCGTTGCTTTTGCATTCTTCTTTTTACCATCATGCAAACAAAAAACTTGTTTCATGACCCACAATTATTTCAAAAATTCAAAACTTTCTCCGTAAAATTTCTTTCGCAGATGTTTCGTTAATGACATCTTCCGATAAAATTCTATAGCATTGATATTTTTTCAAAAAATTACAGTTTGTTAAATATTTCATTAGCCAAATATATATCTGTTTTAAAACAAAAAATTTACTTAATGAAAACAATGATGAAATTGTGTTAGAAATCAACTCTTAAATCCTCACTATTAAAAAGTAGTTAGATTACACGCTTGAAATTTCAATTTTTTTCTAAATCACCAGTGAATAATGTATTATCTTTAATAGTCAATTACATCATAAAATATCGTATAGCGGTGTATAATAATAGTTGTGTATCTTAAGTTCATAGCTTCGAAAGAAATGGTGCTATGAAATCATCGATCATTTGGCTTCGAATTCATTCTCACTACAGCTCATTTCTTATGGACGATAATTTCTGCAACATATTCTTTTCAAATGCTACAATAGTTAAGCTAGGGACAGTTGTGAATTTAATGATTCGATGCTTTCTGTCTCGTAGTTCATGCATGAAGTCTTTAATTTGAGCAAATTGAAGTTTGCAAATTCTACAACATCATATATAACTATTATCCGGAAATCGTTTGTTTAAAATTTGCTTTCTAATAGAAATAAAACGTGTAGTTATTATCAGTGTAAAAGAATCGTCATTAACTTTATTAGATATTGTGCTTATTATTAAAAAAATGATGTAACTGTCGCTAGAAATATTTTCTTTCCTATTGAATTTTTCGAAGAAATTAGTGCAAAATGGCAATTTATCATCGCAATGTTTTCAGCAACATGATCTAAGTAGTTGAAAATATTTCTTACAAGAAAAAAAATAATTCAGTAATGTTCACTGTTGTTGAATTTAATATCTTTTTCTATAGCAATATCAAAATTAATAGCCTAAAAATATTCCTAACAAGTCAAATCTACAATCAATTTTCGCTTTAGTGATTTACGATTTTTATAGCACTGTGGTAACCATTTTACTGCACACCATTTTTTTTTCATTATCAAACATAGGATGCGATAACAGCAAACTGTATGATTTTTTTGTATTGAATATAGAACAGAATTTAAAAATTTATTCAAGCATAAAGATCCAAAATTAATTCCTTTGCAGCTGTGTTACTGTTGATTATATCTTATCCGGCAATATTACCAGCGGTAAATCGCCAATATGCTAGAGCTTTCTCAAGTACTCTTCCAAAATAACCGATTTAGTTTACAATTTCTTGACAAAGTTTACAATATCTGAAAACAAAACCACATTCAAATCCCTATATTGTTTAATTTCTCATATGCAACTTTCGATCTGATAATGTTATCCCAGTACGAGAATGAATACGCAAACCGGTGTTAGAACATGGAAGCTATTTTAAGAGAAGGAAAACACACTGCCATCAGTTCTTCGGCAAACATTTAGTAATCCGGATCATGATATCTATCTATTAAACAGAATGGTTTAACAATTGGTATCGTGTGACCCTGTTCTATGCGGTTGATATAAGCTACAATCAGTGAGCAGTTCACGTATGATTTAAGAATACCACATTAGAACTTACTAAGTGACCGATAATTCAAGTCATCTTTCAGAATTTACTCCATTAGACCGTCTTATCTTTTTTGTCTTAATTACAACTAAGGGAAGATAGCATCAAATTTTAGAAGGAGACTGTGGCTTCTGTAAGCATCAGTCTTTTTGATGTTAAGTTATAGGTGTTTTTTGACAACATTTAATTAGTTTGTTCATGCTACGAATTCCAATAGTTCCGGTAAATAAAAATAATTCATTAAAAAGTTAAGATCAACAAATTTAAGTTTCATGTTAGAAATTTAAGTCACTTCGTGTGTGAGCAACGATTAGCAATTCAGTCACACCCAATCACCTTATTTCTGATCACCTTATTTCGATGCTTTTTCATAAAATAAAGTATCCGATGGAATTTCTAAATTATAATAAATTTTAAGATGAAAAAAGATGTTTCAAAAAAAAAATTCAATCAAAGAATAATTTTGGATCTGACAGTATTCCATTCTCTTAAATTGCTTTTACAAACATGGATTTATATGTACAAATGCAATTTAAGAATGAGCGCAACGGATTTTCACAAAATATTTTACACATGAAAAATAATTTCTCGTGATATAATGTCCCATTTGTTTCAGAACATTGGGAGCTATCAATAATTTGATAGGTTATATTTTATGGATTTTTTTTAAAAATGGAAGGCTTTATTTTTTTTATAAGGTAGTGAATTGGATGAAAGTTCTTAAAAGAGGAAATTGTTAATGAGGAAAATTGGTGAAACCGGAAATCCATAAAAAATGGAAGGCTTTATTTTCGTGAAGCAAAAATTTCCCTGAGAGAAATGATCCATAAAACAAATCGCGTCAGACTACATTTTGGAAGCTGGCTGGTATGACGCAGTGTATGTTTAGGGACGATATATTTTTATTTGTTCGGTGCCTGGTGCCGAAAGTCTGTGCTCACCTTTACCAACAAATTCCCCTACCCCCTCCTCCCCGTCCTCCCTCTTCCTGTCCTTTCTCCTCTCATCTCCAGCTTCAAGATTTATTTCTATAATTCTCGATAAGTTGTTCTTCAAAAGAGGAAAAAAGACAACAGTCAATTCAAATGTGCACATTTTTAGTATGAAAGAAGAAGCAGGCATTTTTTACTCCCTCCTGCTGAGATCATTGCCCATTCTCATATCCATCCATTAAATAGCTGTTTTTTGTTGCCTTCAACTTGTAACTTCCTCCATTCCAGTCATATTGACTACTCAAAATTTGAAATTTTTGAATCTCGGGGTTACCGATACTTCCCTGGTAGTGCCTGCAACGAAGGGCAAGTGGGAATGAATTGCCTTGTCTTCTGTGCTATGCCATCACGATACAATGAAAACAAATGACTTCCCATTCATATTTACATTGCTTAACTTTCCAGATTTACTCTTTTCGTTCCTAATATTATAATCTTTACGTTATTCACGTCATCTCAATTATTTCCTTCGTTCATACAAACGCATTTCATTAATTGATAGGATATTCGTGAGGAAGATGATATGAATGATTAACTTTACTACAGCAGTTATCCAAATACGCTAGTATCTCAAATTGGCCTGTTCTTCCCATCCCAGCTTTCTCCCTATTATCGTTATATTATCAACAATACATATCCCCACACTTTGGCTGGTTAAATTTAATAATCTATAAATAACTTCTGCTTGCCTAACAACAAAGTTAGTTTGTTGTGAAGCATGAAGGAGTTAGTTATCAATCATTAAGTTATCAATAAATGAGTATGCTTTGGTAAAATCTTTATTCTGTGACCAAGAATTTCAGTTAGATCATAATGAACTCTTCTCACTGTCATCTCAGTCTATTTTCTCTTCTGAGTTTTTCTTCCCTATCCTTCTTTCTCGATCCCTCATTCGCTTACCCCTTCCTCCACTACCTCCGTTTCTGGTCACAGTTGTGTTTCCGTGACGCAAGTTCTGCAAAGAACATGGCTGTCGTCTTTTCCAAAGTGGTGATCAAATTAACCTGTGACTCTCCTGGCCATCTGATAGTGCTGTGAGTCATTCCCCTGTTTTATTGGAGTTAACTGTGCCCATGATGAGAAGTCCTTCGAATTGAAAGTGTCGCCGCTGGGCATTGAGCACGTTGCCGCTCGTTTTATGGTTGGCGTTTCTCAACAGTGTTGTTTGAAAAGCACAATGTAGTTCCTGCTCTTCTTGGCTGTACTGTTTACCTATTCTACCGGGGTACTTCTCTAACTCTTTTACCTTCATTCCACTTCCTGTCGCATATTCTTCATATAATTA
>UPTC01000298.1:25026-46280 GCA_900537255.1 Acanthocheilonema viteae | reverse complement strand
CATCTCATCGTGCTTTTTCTGAAAAATATTATCGACTAACCATTAGTCGAAGAATGCTAAAAGTGTAACTCGTAGTTTAATGATTCTTTCTTCTCCTTCTTTTTTTTCCCATTGAGAAAGAATTCATTTCAATAGGACATAAAGGAAGTGATGCCGATAGTAATCAGTAACAACTGTTAAGCGATAAATGTTCACTTCCATTACGTATTAAGTAAACATTTGTGATAGGAAGGAGGAAAATGATATTATTATTGTAATCAATTTGTGATTAATGAATTTCGAAATTAGAGGATTGAAATTTTTCGGTTGCAGAAGAATTGTGAATGAATAAATAAATGCGCAAAGAAATTCAATCAAACAGTTTCATAATTCAGTAATAATAAATGAAAAAAAATAGGACAAATAGGTGAAAAGAAATGAAAGATTAAATGAGTGAGTGAGTGAGTGAGTGAAATTCGAGATAAAAGCAAAAAATCTCGCTGTAGAATTTGATTTTATCTTGCAAAATTTTCAAATCCATTGATTGATATTATCATTATTTAAATGGAATGAATTTTTGGGATGGAATTAATGCTAAAAGAATTTCTCACTGCTAAAGATTATTTTGTAATGAGGGAAACTTTTTAGAAATATACAAATTTTTGAAATTGTGAAAAAAAAACTGATCATACTAGGATGAATTGAAGGAGGAAATGAAATGACGGTATGGTGAGGGTGAGAGTAAAATGGAAAATAACACTGATGGGAGTGGAAAGAATTTTAAAAAAGAAAAAGGAAAGGAGATGGGAAGGGGATAAGAAAGAAAGAAGAAAGGATGGAAAAATGTGTGGATTAAATTATCGTTTCATGTCATGCAATTGGGCCCAAAGAGGTCCGATCATTGTCAGTCCTCTTCAAAGGACTCACTTCGACGGGACAGCAGTGGCACAACATTCTCATCTCATCCCAGTAGGCCCAAATGTCTATTGGCTCTCTTGGTCTTTTTGTTGTTCGTCATTTTCCTACTCATTCATCCCTTCCATAATATTGCATTCATTCATTGGATGGTGCGGTGTTATTGTTGCTGTATTATTATTACATTTATACAGATAATATTTTAAATGATCTCGTAGATTTTTTTTTTACTGAATTTAAAATCGAATGGGAGAAATATTAAATTATTAGTTCAGTTATTGTTATCTTTTTTTTCTATTTTTTGTCCACTTTGTTTCTGTTGGATTATTTCTTGTGCATTTAAAAAAAAATTTAATAGTAGTGAAAAAATAGAGATTTATTAAATGGATCAACTGTGGACTGAAAGGTCAGGATAACTTTTACAAGATTTAAATTGTTATCCATTATAACTTAGTTATTAGCATGTATCTAATAATATTTATTTCATAATCTAAAAAGTAATAAGAAGGTAATAATAAACAAGTGAAGCATACTTTAACTCTGATAGTTAATTTTATTTTTTCTTTTTCAATTTAATTTTCTTTTGTTACAGTTACTTTACTATTGAATAGACTTATTCTTTTGTCAATAAAAACCTTATGGTCTTTACCATCTCAATTTTCAATTAGTATTAATGAAATGAATGATTATTTAAAGCAAAATTGAGATTATTCATCTTCAGGAATATATTTCATTTGTTTTTTTTGATACATTTTGGTATAATAGAAAGTTCTTGTTTTAAAGTTCTTGTTCAAAAACCTTCAAAATTTTCTTCTTTTTTTCTTATTCATTCTCGAATATTTCACAGTCACTCATTTTCTGTTGTCTAAAAGATCTACCAGACATATTGATTAACGATTGATATCCTTTATTATAAAGTTTATAAATTAAAATTATTTAACTTATCATTATTCTTATCACATCATATCAGCTAAACCATGACAATAACATTCTAATGTATTATTCTGAAATTACAATAAAACATAAGGCTTGAAATTACTATCAAAGAGTAAGTAAAATGTGCTATAAGACCTATAATTATCATTCAAAGTGACAAAATATTGTAATCATATGAAGAAAAAGCTTTTATGCAAATAGAATTTATAAGGCAAAGCTATGCAAATGACACGTTGATATGTAATTTTTTGCCGTTTCATTTCATAGCAATCATTTTTTCTTTTCATTTTTATAAAACTGACCAAAAAAAATCAATATCTAATATCGTTTTTTACAATTTGTCGTTTACAATAACGAAAAACACCATATGAACAGATTCCGCCTTATTGATGGGTGGACATGTCTGAAATATGGATAAGAGGAACAAGGAGGAATATATATATATATATATGATTTTTTTCAATCTTTTAAAATTTCGGACATGATTTTCATTTTTATTTTAAAATTCGTCAAAAGGCACATGATTTCATCAATAAATTTTGATTGGAAACGAAAATACATTTGTAAAAAGTATCGATTATTATGGAAATTTTTAGGATGATTTGTATGGTAAGCAAAATAAAGTTGTATTCCAATGTATGGGAAGGATTTTGCTTCAGTTTATTTCGGGTCATATCCGATTTTTTTTTTTGAAAATATTGCTAGTCTTTGGCTAACTTCTCTAATTGAAGTGAATTGTTAGATGAAAAAGGATAGCATTGATCATAAAATAGTGAAAATTATTTCCTTTAATTTTTTTCTTTTTGTTTAGTCTGTTTTATTTCAGTGGATGATAACGATAACGATAATGGTGATAATGATGGTAATAATGATAATGACAATAATAGTGATGATGGTGTTAATAATGATAATGATATTAACGATAACACTGACCGTATACGTTTAAGAAGTTTCTTGATACGTGTCGGCAACAAAAAAAACCTAAATAAGCCCAATTATATTTTTGCATTACTTTCGTCCCTCTTTTTTTCTTTGAAAGTTTCTCCTCCTTTTTTATGCTATTTTTTTTTTTGGAGAATGATTGATGGAATTTGTTTGAATCAAACTTGATAACTTGTTTGTCTCAGTATTTTCGCCTCCAAATTGTATGTGATCCATTCCATTCCTTCACTTTCCTCACTTCCTTCCCTTTCATTTTCCGCAGTTTTCTCTCTTGATAACATTGAATGCAAAAAAAAAAAATTGCAATCTTTTATTAAAAAAATACAAAATTAACATTACACATTGCTGATTATTTTATTTTATATTTTCTAATATTTTATTACATCACATCAATACATATTCCAACGATTTCATTTTCATATCAAATGAAAATGAATATAACACAAGCAAGTTAAATTATGTTTGCAAAAACTTTCATTTGACCTGATAGCATTACTGATAACATCAGATAGCGAAAGTATGCTGCAGTTAAAACTTTTGTTTGAACTGATTATAGGAAAATTAATTAAAAGTTGATAAAGTAAAATCATTCTGTATATCATTTCAAAAATTTCTTATTTCGTATCTAAAAATTAAATTACATCATCAAATATGATGGTAATTAGCGAATAGGGATAAATTTTGGCAAAATTGAAGTTTCAATTTCAATCGTTTTGACAGCATGAATAATCCATCTGTCGCTCTTGGGATTTCGCAATTCAATTATATGATAATCAGATCAAATGACCACCTTTCATACTTCCGCATGTATAATGCGCCATTTGAAAAAGGAATTAGCAAAGTTTTTCTTACTATAAAATAGAATAATTTGAAAGTTTTATAATAATTACTGATATAATAATTAACGCATTTATAAAATGATAATAATCACAAAAAATAGCCAGAAATTTGAACTAATTTTGTCTTATCAACAGACGCTGATTGATTGATCATTGTTCGATAAATTCTTTGCTTTTTTTCTCCTCTTTCTTCTTATAATTACTTATTTGTACTTCAATTAATTTTTGAAAAAGTGAAAAAAAGATTTTTTTTTTTTGAAAAATTCATCACCTTTAATCACCTGGAATTCACTCACTCATTCTCCTAGGATGTTCCTACTTTGAAATTTTGTAGAAGTTAGAGCAAGAATAACAAGTCAACTTAAATAGTATCATTAACACTTAGCTAACAGATAAGAACAGAAATAGAAGAGAAAAAGAAGAATGCAAATATTTTCTCGTAGCAAATGGTGTGGTAGAAAGGGGAAAAAAAAGTGAAGTAAAGGCGCTCTTAGACGAGAGTATGTGACACATTTCAACTGCTTTTTATGTTATTTGCTTGCTTTGCTGTATTGGACTTAGAATGCATGCATGCATGCATGCATGCATACATGAATGCATGCATGCTATATACGGATATGTCTTACTTTGCCAATGGCATAAAATGATGGAGGATAGACATTTTTTTTTTCAAGCTAAGCGCTAAGCTACTAATTCGATATTGTTGACCATTAAATGAGAATGGATAGATATTGGAATAAATTCCTTGAAATTAAGCTTTCATTTCTTTTTCTCTCTCTCTCTCTCTCTCTCTCTCTCTCTCTCTCTCTCTCTCTATCTTTCGTTTTTTTCTTCTTCACATTTCTACAATTATTTGTTGGATTGTATCACTCGAATTTATTCATTTATTACGTGGCCAACAAGCAGTCAGCTAATTCAATATTTCATGTAATTGGTTCTTCATTTCTTTACTAACAACTCTTTTTTTTTTCACCATATTACAACAATTTGATTCAAAATATCACTCGATAAATTCAAAATTGAATTTTGACAATTTTTTTATTTTGAATAATTTTGCCAAAAATATTAGTGTGCTGGAGATTCTCATCATATTACACAAAAATTCTTGCATATTCCTGAATTTATTCTTAAATTTTTCAAAAACAATTGTTATCATTATTTTCATTATCGCTATCATTTCATAGTTCCGCGATATTCATTTTTTTAATTGATCAGTTAACTTTGTCATCACTGTTTTATTTGACAACTTCATTTAACATCATTATCAGTTATCAGCATCTTGTAATGCATTTCAATAAGTGAAGTTTTTGAAAATATTTATTGCATTAAAAAAAGTTACACTAATCATTTTCAAGTATTTTAATTATTGCATTAATATGATTCTTTCTTACATGATTTGTTCATGGTTGCATAAATATGATTTTTCTTAACCAGCTGCTAATTATAATTAAGTAATTAAGAAATTAGCATTTAGATTCAAAGTTTTACTCGCCGTTCAGGTAATATTTCATTATTTTGTGCTTAAGTTTTCATCAAAAAGGGCTGTTTTTCCTTAATTCTTCAGGAAAAACTTAATAACATTATTTTCATTGTTGGACCGGACTTAATCTTTATTCACTTACAACTAAAAGTTTAAGTAAACATTTCAATTCCAACAAAGACGATGAATTCATTAGCGATGAATTGGGCTTCTCATTTCTTAGACTATTTATTTAACAATCTTTTTTTAAATGTGTTTTTGGTTTTGAATTTATGCAACTTTAAGTTTTGAATTTACTAAATATTTTGCCATATCAAAATCGGGTTTATTACGTTATTGTTTAAATGCTTAAAAATTTCAAATATTTAAGTATATCATATCAACAGTAAATTAAAGCAAACAAGATTGAGAAAGAAAAATAATTAAGAAATTTTAATTCAATCAATAGTCTATTAAGAAATTTTCTAAATTCTTTACCTAATTTTAATGGCTAATTTTAAATGACTAATTTTTGAAACGACTAAGGGAAAATATTTTAGCTTGAAATTCAATATAACAAAGCTAAACGAAATGGTGTTATATATTGTTTTTTTAAAAAAAAATGTTTTATCATTTCACCTCCTCAATGTTTTTTTTTTCTTTCGTTCGTCTGTTTCCTCCTTTTTTTATTTTCAACTTCCAATCTCTCATACATCCTTTCATTCTTCGATTCTTTTTTTTTTTCATATTTTTCAATTATTGATGAATAATAAGAAAGAGAATGTAAAAGCAGTGATTAACTGTCAGATGAAATGTAATTTGATTCCAACCTCAGGCTTTATAGATTTATTTTTATATTTCAGCCAAAATCAAATTTCAGCAAAATTCTTCTGTCCGTTTCATCTTTCAATATGTAATATTGTCAAAATTAAAAAGTTATTTCAGCTTACTATTATTAATATATAATCCAATAATTTCTATTGACAATATTCATATTTTGATCGAAATATATTTTTACTGTGTTGCAGTACGTAATGACTGTTAAAAAAGTGAAAAATATTCTGAAAATCTGTAAAAGATGCAGCAAAAGATTTAATTAAATATTCAAACTGAAAATAAATTAAACAAAATTGCTTTTTTTATTTAAATTATGGAAAAATTAAATTACAGAATCTATTAAATTATCCAACAACCATAAATAATTGATAATTTTGAATTGGTATTATTATTCCATTTTTATGCCTTTTCATATAACAAGTAAGGATAGGAGAGAAGGATTAAGTTTTGAATTTCTAAAATGGTTGTAAGTCACATTTATTACACTTTATCACAATCAAAGATGAACTGAATTAAAATGAAAATTTTAAAATTTAAAATTTTAATTTTTACAATATGTGCTCTTTTCCTTCTCATCTATAAAACAGATTTCTTTATAAGTTTTAATTTTCATTAAAAAAAATAAATTCATATTAAATTTGAATGTCAATATTAATTTAAATATTAATTTGTGCTAAATTAATCTCCCGATATTTTCGCCCTAATTATTTATTATTTTATTTCAACCATTTTACAATTTCATATCTCCCAACAAAACTTTCAATACACGACTTTTTTTTCAATGAAATTTTATGAATTTCCTTTCTCAAGTTTCGATACATTCATGGTGAAAAATATTATACAAAAAATTTGAACAATTTTTAGATGAATGATTTTATTCTAACTTTTTCGCTCTCTAATTTTCCCTTGAATACATCCATTTTTTGCAAATGTTTCTTCAATGCTCTTTCTTTTCGCTCTAGAATTTTTAATTTCAGAAACTGACGTGATTTTTGAAATCATTCGAACTTAGCATAACAAACAACAATTTATGCACATTATTATTATTATTATTGATGTTATCAAATAATCTCCTTATTTTCCATTTGAATATTTTAAAAAGTTCTTTGATATTTATTTAAATAATTTTGCATTATCGATTGCTTATTCAAAAAAAATACTGGTACAGTTTAAGTTAACAAATAAGGAAAGAAACTGATACTGATAAAAATAAAAACTCACTCACATACTCAAGAATTTGTCAACAAAATATGTTTGCTAATTTTTATTTTATGACATGCTATTTTACTGTTTACATTTCATTGGATGGTTTTGTATATATTTATGTTAACGACGTTGTTATATATTCATAATGGATGAAGCAAATAGTTTTGTAGAGGAACCTTTGTTTCAAATGGTTTCAATTAATTTTAATCATTTCAATTTGTTATAATGATTTTGGTTTCTATTTTTTGCACGTATTAAATAGCTGGATAAATCAAAAAAAAGAAAAAAGCAAAGATTTTGACAAATTTAATATTACTATTTTCAAAATATTTATTTCAAAACGGAGAAAAACAAAAATTTTTGCTAAAATATATTTTTTGCAAGATAACTAAAGAAATGGCTTTGCTGGAAAACAATATTTTTCCATTTTCTCCTCCAAATTTCTTCGTTCGATTTTTTTCTGTTGTTAAAACTTTTACCTTTCGTTTTCATCCATTTTCGTCTTTTCCCTTTTTTTCCAATTTCAAATCAGAACAAATAAGAGAAAGAAAGAAAAAAAGTTGATAAACAGAAAGAATGTAATTTGTTTTTATATTCAATGCGGAATTATTTTAAAAGAAATTAATTGTTAACAGAAATTTAATTGCTTAATTTTTTTAGCAATAAAATGTTTTCTGCAATAATTCATTGCCTTTTCACCATCATGAGATTGCAAATTTGTGTAGTAAAAACTAGATTTGCTAATCAGTTAGCACTATTTTAATTGATAAATTAAGAATTAGTGAACAAATGGTTAAGCTGTTATTAATTACATTAATATTAGTGAGGTGCGAAAATAAAAACTGCTATCATGAACCTGAAATCTTATCTTACTTATTGCAATATCATTATTAGAAAATGCCCTGAGCTTTTTAATATTTAATTCAATTTCCTGATATTCATTTTGAATTCAGTTCAAAATTTAATTCCATTTTAACTAACTTGCTCCAATAGTTTAATTGTGGATGAATTTTTTAATGTGTTAGTTTGATAAGTGTTTCGCTAAGTGATAAATTGTGAATTATCATGAACTCTTCAAAAGATATGCCTGTAATAACAAATTGGTTCTCTGTTTTATCTCAATTCTTGTAATGCTGAAAAACCGATAAAATCCAAACATTTGTTATTCATAAAATTCTTCATCTTGCAATAAATCCCTTTAAATGAACTATATTTGTAAGATTTTTGGACAATAAATCCAAAAATCTTGCAAATATAGTTCATATAAATATTTCACATAAAAATTAGTTTTTTTTTTTTTAAATATTTTATGAAAAAAAATAGCTTAACTATATTTTTTAGTCATAAATATAATTTTCTTATTGCAGTTTTGCTGGTAGATATTGACTGATTAGAATATACGAGCATACCCTTACATAACACTATCAATTATCACTTTTTTCTTTCACCAAAATATATTTTGTCAATCTTTATCGATATATCATTTTTCTATCTTTTATATCATTGTTAAATTATTAATTTCACGTGACAAATTATCTATTTTATGTGACGTATATTCTCACCTAACGACATATTTACTTTGAATGTTCGTGAAGTTTTCTCCAACTGCATGCATATTTATTATGTTTACTTTATCGTATCTCTTCCATCTGTACTTTCTTTTTCTTTTGGCTGTTATTAGAAAATATATTTGTGATCAGTTATTTTCAAATTTTAGCTATTAGCATCATTTTTCATGTTATTTGCTATTTTTATTCCATTCTGACTATCATTTTGCATTTCTACGTCAAACTATTATCTGTCAGATTCAACCGTTATGTCACACTTCATATTATCTAACTAATAACGGCATAAATTTATAAAATTCAAGCGTTATGTACGCACTACGTCATATCTCATTTTATTTAAATTCGAGAAAATGCGTGTTTTTTTCCAATGTAAATTCTTTCTATTTAAATTTTTAGAATCGTTAAATTAACGCAAAGAATGGATTGTTAAACGTATATGTTCTTTAAATTGATGAGAAAAATTATTGGTGGTTTTTCATATCGAAATTCACGTACTGTTTATTTTTTATTAATTTGCTTTATTTCATAAATATAAATGCTATTTGCTGTTAATATTTGCTACTGAATTACTGGAATTAAAATGGAAATTGAGGAAGAAGGAAAAGTAAAAGTTGCTGTACGCGTTCGTCCATTCAATAAACGAGGTATGCTATTACTTTTATAAGGAATATTTCAAAGACAAAAAAAAATCTAAATTTTTATATTAGATTAATTAAAAATTGAAGGGAAGAAAAGATATTAGCATTTCTGAGGATTAATTCATTCATTTTTGATTGAAATTTTATAATCATTTCCTCAATTCCTTTAATAATTCTAGAAATATCGGAATATATTTGTTTACTTAAAGGAGAAAAATAATACTCATAAAATATAATAAAAATTTTATATGATTTTCAGAATGCCAAAATAGTTATTCGTTCTTTTTTTTCTTCTGAAAAAAAGATTAAAATAAAAGAATGGAATGTACATTTCACAATGATAAGTAGAATTGAAATTTTAGGAAGCATTTCTGTTAAATCAGTGAATAGCAACAAAATGTTAGCATAAAATAAAAAAAAAAGATCAAAATTGATGATCGCTTCAAAACTTTTACATTTGTCACTTTTGCTTGCAAATAACTAAATAACCATTGTATTTCATATGAATCATATATTTCCATAAAGCTTAAAATATACCCTTCCTTTGGGAGAATTGAAAAAAAAAAACAGAAAGATAAAAAGAGAAGAAAGGAGAAAAAAAGGTGCGAAAAGGGAGAATTCTATAAAACTTGTGGGAAATGTTCCTTTTAAATTCGTTTATTTCATTCGTTTATTGTTTTAAATTTCATTTAGCTATTAATTGTGTTTATTTTTTTCATTCGTAAAATTAATATTTTTTATTTTATTAAGAGCGAGATTTGAATACAAAATGTATTGTATCAATGATCGGTGATCAAACAATCCTTAGACATCCTATTGATGAGTAAGTATACATTAAAAATTATTCGATGTAATCTACTAATTTTGGTTATCAATTCGAGAATGAATGATCAAAATTTAATTCGCTTAATAAATGTAACAATAAATTGACTTTTTTATGCTTTCATATTATTTAAGTAAAGATATTTTGCATATTTGCAAAAGCATATGAAATTCTTAAAATAGCTTTTACAAAATTTAATTTTACATAAAATATAAAATCTGTTTCAGGAAGCAACCCAAAAACTTTGCATATAATCATTGTTTTAATTCGTCTGATCCTACCGCACATGATTTTATTGGTATGTATTTGGAAAATTTTCATTTCATTTTCACTCATGTTTTAATAAATTTAGCAAAGATCAAATGTAATCAATGAATATTTTCTTTTTTTTTCTTTCGTCTTTATGGTCCTTTTCCAATAAAATGCATATTTTGACCAAAAATTTTGATAAATTAGAAGATTTAAGAGTTGAATGGGCAATTTTTTATGTTTTATGATAAGAATGTGAACATTGAGAAATTGTAAAATTTGTTGAAAAATTTACACTATACTGAAATTATATAAAATTAAATAAATTTTATTTTATCTTGAAATTATCTAAACTGAATAATTTGCAGATCAAAATGAAGTATTTCAACAAGTTGGCTCGGCCGTGCTTGTTAATGCATTTGCAGGTTATAATGCTTGCATACTTGCATATGGACAAACTGGTATCATTTCATTTTATTCTTTTAATTAATATAAAAGTTCAGAAATTATTAATGCTTAAGAAGGCATAAATTTAATTGCTAAAATTTTTGTGTAAATTGATTAATCCATAGTTAATTAAATAATTTGTTTACAGGCTCAGGTAAAAGTTACACGATGATGGGTACAGCGGAAAATCCTGGCATTATTCCACGTCTTTGTTGTTCAATTTTTCAAAAAATTAGTGAACTATCGTCGGATAGTTTAGCTTTTAAAGTAGAAGTATCCTATTTGGAAATTTATAATGAAAAAGTACGCGATCTTTTGGATCCTAAAAAGTAAGTGATGTGAAAATTACTCATAATTATATATAATTATCATGAATAATCATGATATCCTGAAACTCATTGTATTGTTGACGCTTTTGTCACATTTCAAGTATAAATACTAGTCGATTCCTTTCTTAATTTTTAGCTAGTTTCCTTTATATTTGTCAAATATTTATGCTAATTATCTCTCATTGGAGATCACCAGAGAAATCTTATACTTAAATAATATTATTGGTTAAAAATAAATTACATTTATTCCATTATCATTTAGTTATGCAATGACAATATAGGTATTTTGTCTCGATCAAATTAATTTTCTCCTAAAAAATTCCTCATAATTTTACATCAAATTAATGAAACTCTCAGAAACACTATCATCGCTTTTTATCAGTGAAATTATTTGTTCAAATTTTTAGGACAAATAAAAATTTGAAAGTTCGCGAGCATAAAGTCCTCGGTCCAATGGTTGATGGTTTATCCGTACTGGCTGTTTCATCTTTTGAAGTTTGTCCATTCATTCTCAATTAGTTTTACATGAAATTTTTAAAATGTAAGAAAATTGTTTGAAACAAAGAGAAAACTGTTCTATTCGATAATTTTTTTCAGGTATTTATTCCATAAGTATTTTCGAAGTATCAAATATGTATGAAATATCAAATCGTTCAAAAATATAATCATTTTTGAGCAATTTTGAAAAAATCGATAAAAGAAATTTGATGTTAAAATTTTGTTTACGCTATCCTTCTTTAGCATAAATTCGTTTTTTCTTTTCCTTTCTTAGCAAATAGCATCTTTAATGGAAGAGGGAAATAAATCACGAACTGTTGCTGCTACCAATATGAATACGGAAAGTAGTCGTTCACATGCCGTATTCAATATTCGTCTCACGCAAGCTCTTACGGATATGAAAAATGGAGTACGCAATAAATTTCAATACCTTTCTTCTCTGTTTTCTCATTGATCGGCAAATTTCATTTTTGTTTGAATTAACAGTTTAAGAAAAAAAAAAATTTGTTGATTCAATCAAAAAATTTTTTTTGGAAACTTTGAACTTTCTGTTAGACGTTCAAATATTGATAAATTTTCAAATTTTCGGTTTTTAGTTTACTGGCGAAAAAATGAGCAAAATATCGCTAGTTGATTTAGCTGGAAGTGAACGAGCGCAAAAGACTGGCGCAGTTGGAAAAAGATTGGAAGAAGGCGGAAATATCAACAAGTATTTTATGAAATTTTTTTTTTCAATTTAAAAAAGTTTCTTAATTTACTCATTTAAAGTAGCTAGGATATATTTTAGAAAGTGTTTACGTATTTTTTGTGACTTTAGCATTAAGTTAAAACGTTAGGTGTGATCTGTGATAGCAAACATTCATATTATGATAATTAATTTTATCGAAATTAAATATTTCGATAAAAATTGCATAACAGTTGGTGCACTACTGAAATAGAAAACGAATTAAATTGTAGATCTTTGACAACACTTGGAATGGTAATTTCCGCATTAGCGGAACAGTCACACGCTAACGGAATGTCGAAATCGAAGTTTATTCCATATCGAGATTCTGTGTTAACGTGGTGTGTTATGAAATTCTTTTAAATTTTCCTCAATTTACATCTTAAATTATTTTCCATTTTATTGTGATGCATATTTTAATAATTCAAGAAGTTGCTTTTTCTTTTCTTTTTTTTTTCCCTCGTAAAAATGAATTTATTTTATGCGTATATTGATATATGTAAAAAATGCTTACTAAAACCGATAGTAAAGAAAAAAATTGAATGAATAAAAATTTTTTAACAATTATTTTATAAAATTTTATTTCAGAAGAAAATTCTTTCTAACTGGTCATTGTTATTTATTTTGCAGGTTGCTAAAGGATAGTTTAGGTGGCAATAGTCGAACGGTAATGATTGCAACGATATCTCCTGCAGCGGATAATTATGAAGAAACCTTATCCACCTTGAGGTTGATAAGTTGTAATTTTGATAAAATGAAAAAAAAACTAGAAATTTCATAGGAAAATAAAAACATAAAATTTTTAAATTAGAGATTGAAAAAATAGCATTATTATTTTTTAAAATAGTTTTCTTTAATGGATTTATGCTCAAATAATTTTTTCATATTGTTGAAGGTATGCTGATAGAGCTACCAAAATCATCAATCACGCCGTAATAAACGAAGATCCTAATGCTAAGGTTATACGTGAATTACGTGAAGAGGTAGAAACGCTACGAGCACAAATATCACAAACAGTTAAAGAACAAAATGTAAGAATTAATTTGAATGAAAATCAAGTCTACAGTTATAGTCTATTACGTTAATTAATGCTAAATTTGATTTATGCTAATGAATCGATCACATAAAACGAATGCTAAACAAATATGATATTATCAGGAAACAGAAGAGTTACGTGAGCGATTAGCAGAATCGGAACGTTTGGTAGAGCTAATGAATAAATCATGGGATGAACGATTGAGAGATACGGAAGCGATTTATCGGGTAATTGATACTTTCATCTGCTAACATTTAATACAATTTGAAAATATTTTTTAAGAAATTTTATCTGTAATTTCTATCCAATATTTTAATCTTTACGAGATAACATTTATGCAAAAATTTTATTGCAAAAATAGCAGTTGGAAAGATTATGCAAATTTGAAATTTTCATTAGCAGAGTTAATTTTTTTAGGAAAGGCAAAAAGATTTAGCTGAGATTGGTATTTCGGTGGCTGGATCCGGTATAAAAGTTGAAAAAGACCGATTCTACCTGGTCAATTTGAATGCTGACCCATCATTAAACGAGCTTCTTGTCTATTATATAAATGTAATTCATTTTACTCTTCACAAAATGACTAAATTGTGTTATGCTTTATGCTAATTCTGATCTGATTATCTAATGAAATCTTTATCAAAAGATCAGATGATACGATTAAAGAATATTCCTCTCTGCAACAACCTCCAGATAATTTATCTGCAGAAAATAAAATTATAATTTATTTGAAATATTAAGCTGTTGTAATTGCAGCATCAGGCTGTAGTTGGTAGTGCAGAACAGCAGCAAGGTGTGATAGGAACTGATGAAAAGGTTGATTTTATCCTTCAAGGACTTGGAGTACAACCTCGCCATGCTTTATTGGAAATTGTCGAAGATGGTTGTCAACAGCGCCTTTTCATTGAACAGATTGATGATAAAGCCAGGTTCATTATTGTTATCAAATGCGGTTTAAAGCTAATTTATTAAGCTAATAAATATTGATATTCTCAGACATTACACAGTAATTTAAAAATTGCCATTTTCATTGATATCAAAAAAGTGGGATTAATCAATTATCGATGCAAAATGAATCAGATCAATCTTATTGCTTTAAAAAAAAAGGATTGTGAATAATGATTTAGTAAGCTTTGTATTGGAAATATTTTATAGAACAGTTCATAATAGCATTAAATGACGTACGACAATATTTCAATATTATCAATAATAATATTTCCCTCAAAGAAGCAAACGATCTTAGAACATTTTCTATTTTTTAATTTGAGCCAGCAATAAATGTATTTTTTCAGGATTTGTGTGAACGGACGTTTGATAACGGAACGTACGCTTCTTCGTAACGGTTATCGTCTTCTAATTGGAAATAATCATTTCTTCCGAGTAAACTGTCCAAAGGAAGCTATCAACATCAATGCTTCCATTATGGAAGAATCAAATGCAATGTTATTCGATTATTACGATGCTTGGCAGGAGGTTTTTTTTTTTCTTTTGTATTAACAATACTAAATATTGTTTCAACTTTTTGCACTTAAATAAATTAAAATATCATCTTTAAATAAATTAAAATATACAGAGGAAGCTTTCAAAATATTACCATTTTACTGTAATCGTTTTGGAGTAAGAAAAAAAAATTTACAATTGAATGAAAAACATTTGGAGTAACTAACTATAATTGTAAAAGTATGAAAAGTTAAGAATTTTTTCTATTCTTTCAATTAATTTTTGATTAAAATATATAACAGTATATTGATAACATTTAGGTAAATTCTGGTATAAATGCGAATCCAATTACAACAGCTGTAGATCAGTATATGGAACAAATTACGAAGAAGCATGAGGTTTGTATTTTTAATCCGAACCTACGTAATATGCAAAGAAAAAAATAAAAGTTGAAGTTTTCAAATTTAATTTTTGTTTGTTTAAATTGTTGATTTTATTAAAGAGCAATGGATTCATGCAATCAAATACTTTTGATCCGTCTGATACTGATGTAGTATCAGATTTATGCTGCGCTGAATATTCTGAAGATTCATTGCACAGATTTGAATAAAAGCATTTTAACCTTAGCTAAATTTAAACTTTCAAATATTAAATAAAAGGCGGAAAATGATTAGGTTTTTTTTAGGAAGAGAAGCAAGCAGCATTGGAGCAACAATATGAGGCATTCGAGAAGTACATTCAAGGACTTACTCAAAGGTATTATCTGTAATTTCATTATTCGCTATTTATTTATCAGAAATTATTTCATTCAAATTTCATCTGCATAAACTTCAAACTGTCATCTTGTCTTCGTTTATTTCAAATTACTCCAGACAGTTAATTGTACATTTAATTTAATCTAAACATTCCAGCTTTACACCTTCAACGCCAACAGCAAGTTTCGGATATTTGACACCGATTGGTACACCTGGATGTCAATTTCCGCCTATTGGTTTTCCGGCTAATCCAAAAGCTAGCATGCGATCGAAATTCTTCAATTGGGCTCAACATAGGTAAATCTGAATATCATTCAGTGTCTCATTTCTTTTTTCGAAACACAATCACAAATGTTTTTGAAAATTAGAATTACTTTGTTTTGTTTTTAGAGAGGAAATGTTCAAAGAAAATTTGATACGTTTGAAGAGTGATATCGTACGCGCTAATGCATTAGCTCGTGAAGCTAATATGATTGCAGCTGAGCTGTCACCATGCCGATGTCCAGTCATCTATGATGTTACATTGCAAATTCCAGCAGCGAATTTAAGGCCGTCAAAAATAAAGGTAGCATTTTTGATGTTATCATTATAAAAATGATTTGAAAAATATCACGGAGAAAAGAAATGATGACATCGGTAAGTTTAATTCCAAATAAATTCTCTAAATGGAATTATAGGAAGGAAGATTTGTTTGTGAACCATTTATTGTGGTCAAACGTACCGGTATTGATGGTTATCAATTATGGTCAACTGCCCAGTTAGAGAATAAATTAATCGACATGCGCGAAATGTATAATGAAAAAATAACTGGAATCGAAAGGTATGATTTAATTTCTTTAGCAACAGTTTCCAGAATATCGAATAATTTGCAAACCATTGTTCACGAATAAATTGCAATTCAACTTATTTTCCAATTACCTATATCGATGGTTAAAATAGTTCAGGTGTGTTACCGGCAGGTTTTATACTTGAAATATTTGCATGCCTTAGATTTTTTAAATTAATTAAGGAAATTTCATATATCCTATTTTTAAAATCAATCTATTCATAAATTACGATACTGTTAATTTAATTAAAATATATTTTATCAAATAAGAATATGCTTATTTTCTTATAGCCCAGCAACTTTTCAAAAACACACTATAAAACCACTTAAATTATGCGTTGATTGTTGGTTAATATAAGTATTTTGCCTTAATAAAATTGGAGAAATTACTATTTTATTGTAACAAAGATAAAGGAAAATTAATATATCATTAATCTAAAAGAAATGATAAAGTTGGAGGAGTAATTAAATTATGTAACAATCGATATAGAATAATACATGAAGGATAGTAAGTAATGTAAATAAAAATTAAAGAATTGAGTAATGTAAATGAAAATTGAATGTGTAAAAATTGCATCTGCATGTAATTAATATATTATTAATTTGAACTGAATTTGAATCATTATTTGAATTCACGTAAATTGTAGGGACGATGCTTCGACATCGGAGGAATTGATGAACAATGAACATTTTGCGTTGGAAGATGGTTTTAATATAAATGAATGCCAAAGTCCAGTTGTTGAAAATGTCTTTGACAGTCAGGTAACAAAAATCTTTTCCTCTACTTTGTTATTTCAAATTATAATTCAAGGAAAAAAAAGATCCTTCATTACAAGTAGAAATTTCTGACAGATTTTAATGAAAGCTTGAAATTTTAATTAATTTTATGTTTAATTTTAAGATTGCATTCTTTTCGAAATATACTTTTCGCATCAAAAAAAAAAACATTTCACTTTTCATATAAATAAATTAGATTGATAATTTACAGGAGCATCATAGTCTAATTGGTGTTGCCAATGTATTTCTAGAAGTTCTGCTTCACGATATGAGGCTCAATTATCATGTTCCGATTATCAGTCAACAGGTGAGCTTAATATAATATATATAAATATGGCCAAGTCTGAACATTAAAATCACTGTATTCTGCAGGGTGAGGTTAGTGGTCGTCTTCATGTTGAAGTATATCGGTTAGCCGAAATGGATGATTCCGGTATTGTGAGTAGTTTGGATTCATTGGATTCAAATCGTCCATTAGATCCACAGTCTATCGGTGCTGCCTTCTTGGGAAAAACAATCCGATGCAGGGTAATTTGTTTATATGGTTTTTGTCAATTTAAATTTTATGAAGATTTCTATAAATAAATCAAAAACAAATTTTAGGTTCGCATTAAAAAAGCATCAAATTTACCATCATCATTATCACATTTCGTATTCTGTCAATATTCCTTTTTTAACATTAGCGAAATTTTGGTTGTTGCTCCAATATTCGATCCTAATGCCGTTCGATCAGATCGTGCTGACATTTCATGCAATTCCAATTTTCAATTTGATCACGAAAAGGTTTCCTTCACTTGAACGGCATTTACTTTCTCTAATAAATAATTCCTTGGACTGAATGATTTAATCTCATTAATTGATGTTTTAATGAAAATCATCATAATTTGCACTTCGCTAAATG
Source organism: Acanthocheilonema viteae (assembly GCA_900537255.1). NCBI lineage: Eukaryota > Metazoa > Nematoda > Chromadorea > Rhabditida > Onchocercidae > Acanthocheilonema > Acanthocheilonema viteae. Next base: position 28,159 of record UPTC01000298.1, on the reverse strand, counting down.
ATTAAATGATCTTAGTTCTATTTGTAGAAAAAGAAAACATTTGAAGTATTATCAATTAATAATTTTTATTTTATCTCAAAAAAGAGGAATCATAAATTTTAGGATTTCTGTGTAGTTGTAACAGAAGAATTTCTGGAATATATTCAAGAAGATGCTTTATCGATCGAAGTATGGGGTCATAGAAGTAGCGGTTTTGACAATGATTTTGTACCGTCAGCTATTGCAAATGGTATCATCAATGTTGAACAAAATTACAAAAGTTTACAGGTAAGTAAATCGATCACTGTGAAGCAGTAGATCGAATAATATCAGATAAAATTATCTCAACCATAGTTATGATATTCAAATATTGCTATTACTAGCAATGTTCATTAATGTGGTATCATTCACATTCTGACTAAAATCATACATGATTAAAAATCTTAAATGATATATTGCATGCTGTTGCAAGAGATTTTGCAGAATGCATGCTGCAAGTGAAAAGTATATTGTAAATGGAAAATTACTGAAAATAAAAATGTTAACAGTGGAATAATTTCAGGAAAGATGGTCCGAAGTGACAAGACGCATTGAACTTCATGTCAGTATTAAAGAGATGAACGATAATGGTCAGTATGTCTCGGTAGAAGTGCGTCCATCTGACGAAGTACTTACCGGTGGTATCTATCAGTTGAAACAAGTAAGTGAAAATTAATGAAGTAAGTTAATAACGGATAATTAAGACAGTATTATACAGAAATGCAACAGCAAAAAAGAAACAATTATTGGTATTTCTAAAAATTTTTGAACAAAATTTAGATTTTGATAGCATTTAACTATGAGAAAATTTAATGCATTCAAAATATGATAATTGATTTTTCCTTTTTTTTTTGAGCATAGAAGATATGCGCGTAGATATAGAAGTAATAGCTGAGAAAAGATTCGGATAATTATCTTCTCATTAAATTTCCTCCTGAATTCGGATATAAATTATCATGGAATATAGTTATGAATGATCCTTTTATCGTTTTCAGGGTCAACAACGACGTATTCACGTGAAAGCATTACCAGTTGCGGATCATGGCAATTTACCGTTAGCATTTGCACAAATTACTTCCGTTTCCATTGGATGTATTTGTTCCAGGTAAGTTAGAATGTGTGAATTCAGATAAATGCTCAGAATTCACACGTTCTAATTAAAGTGTTAGTTAAAAATTTGATTTTTAAAGTTTAAACGGAATCTCTTTCTTTCATTCATTCGTCATTACATTCCACGGTTAACGATGTAATCATCGCATTATTTTCAGAAATCTAACAACACAAAAACCTTTGGATAGTTATCAGGAGGAAGACCTGGAAAGGATTCGTGAGCAATGGACTACAGCTTTAGCTAATAGGCAAAACTATTTAGTGAGCCATATTAATGCAGTAAGTTACTCAGCGTTATATTTGATAAATTAAAAAATTTGCCGATTATTATTTAATTAATTTCATTAAACAGTCAAATTACTATTCAACTATTACATTATTAGAGCTTATTAATTTCAAAATCGTTTAAATTTCAGTTATCAGCTAAAGGCAATAAAAAAACAGAAGCAGAAAAAGAACGTGAACAATCACTGATCAATCAATGGGTTGCATTAACCGAAGAGCGAAATGCAATTAGCGTGCCGACTGCTAATAGTAATATACCTGGTTCACCTGCTGAATGGTAAGCATAGTGAATAAAGTATGTGAAAATTGTAGTAATAGAAAATCGAATCAAAGTATTTAAATGATTACAAAACCTTAAAAAGAAATTCAAGTCTTAAAATTTAAAAATTTTATATACGAGAAATTTTCTAATTAGAAAAAAAACCAAAAATTTGATCAGTCAGAAATGTGATCATACCATTGTATTGATTGAAAGAAAAATTTATTTCATCTAAATGAGCTTTTTGTAACCTTTGCTCTTATTGTTAGGATATTGGATAGCTATTATCATTTGTTCAATAAATTATTAGCATTAAAGCTTTTGTTTTCAGGTTACCTCCGCTTGGTATTGAAAGACACATACCTGTGCTGTTTCTTGATCTAAATTGTTAGTTTTTAGCCATTATGACTTATTTCTATCGAAGGTTAATAACAGCGAAAAAAACAAGATCAGTTAGCCGATCAATCAATACTGCACCGTTGATACTTCTAAGATTTTGCATGAGATAAAAACTTATAATTGCACTGACAGCATCATGGAATTATCATCCCATATCTAATGTATTTGCAGCAGATGATGTCACCGAGGAGATACCCTCTGATGATGGTAGCATCCGAATAGCTGGCTTACAATCATTCTTATCCAACGAGAACTGTGGTCAAATCATTATGCTTCCTATTTTGGAACATGATGTTAATGAGGTGAGATATGTTGCAATATTTATAAAACTTCCACAATAATTAATACTAATTAGCAAAACATCTCATTATATTTGAATGTATCGAAATTTGTTTGGCTAGGAATATTTAAGGATATTGTTTGCAGATATCGGCTACCTGTTCATGGGATAGTTCAATCCATGAAAATCCATCACTAAATAAGCCTACCGAAGGTTCTGATCATGTTTATGCTATTGTTAAGGTAAATTGCTATTTCAATTAGTCAAATATTATCGATAGTATTGAAGATAAAAGAATACTTACCTTATCAATGTATGATAATTAAAATATTAGATGAAATGGAAAAATTGATAAGTTTCAAAAAGTAATACTTAAACACTAACATTCTAGGTAATAGTACGTCTTTCACATCCATGTGAAATTGATATCATTTTACGGAAGCGAATATGCATGCATGTATATAGAAAAACGGGCCTAACCGAACGATTAATCAAGAAATTAGTTGGATCGGTAGGTATTTTGTTCATGTAACATCGAATTTCTTTAATAAAAAGGGAATCGAAAATGACTTTTTTGTCGTTCCTTTTTTTTAAAGTGATAAACAGAAGTTTACTTTAAAAAAAAAAAATTTATTACTAGAAGATTGACGTAGCATGTTACCTAGTGATTCTTGTGTAACGTACGCATACGTTGAAATTTATAGTAGATCGGACTTGAAAATATTTAATCCAAAATAACAAATCCAATTTTTCATATATTTGCTAAAATCTCATGTTAGTAA
>UPTC01000298.1:1869-24976 GCA_900537255.1 Acanthocheilonema viteae | reverse complement strand
AATAATGTTTTAAAAATGAAAACTAATTTGCATATTATTTGAGGTTCTCAAAAAGAGAGGGAGAGAGAAAAACTTTAGTTAGATCTTAAATTAATACAAACTATTGATTTTTGTAGGATTCAATTACTGGTACATCTGTTTATTATGATCTTGTAGCACATATACCGAAGGTATGTTTTTATTGATTTGCTTTAAACCGTTCAGAAAGAGATTTATTTATGTGTGGCCATATCTACACAGCAATTGGTGACACCATCGGACAAGTTAATTATGCTATACCTTCTTCGCAATAATTCACCTAAATTACTGTTGGAATAAGTGCTTAATTGATAAAAAGTTTTTTTTTTTTATTTCATGCAATTAATTTATGGAAGTTGAATTCATGGAAGTTAGGAAAGTGATAGATATCCGTTTGCAGTCATCACTAGATGTTGAGGATCGAACATCTCTTGCCCGGATGGCAGCACACCAATCTGTTAATAACGATGATGATTTATCAGCAGATACTGATAACAGGTGAATTTAATAGATGAGGAAGATTAAGAAATTTAATTAAATGCAGGTAGAATGGCTTAACTACATTTATTTGATCTATTAATAACCAAAGTAAGTCAACAGTTAATCTTACTGAATTATGTAAAGTTAATCGATGATTACTTAAATACTTCCAACAGAATCAATCGTAGATTGTACGTAAATTCCATACGTGGAATGTGATATTGATTAAGAGTGATGGGGAATTTTTTTCGGAACTTTCAAACAAATCTAAAATATAATGTCTTGCTTTTCTCTATCAGCTGTTATCGAAAATATTTATGTTGTAAATTTCAGAGGTCACAGAGAGACTTATATTGAGGCATACACGAAAAGCATTCAGGTAGTGGAAAGTATGTTGAAACTTGATAGACTTCGCCAAGAAGTTGCTATCAATAATATGCTTAGCAGGTTCTCGTCTTTTTTTATATGATTAGATGAAGTTAACATTCTCAATGATCGTATGATCATTGAGAATGCTAAGTGCAGAAGGGTGATGAAGATTATGAAGCAATGATTCCATTTATTTCTTATTTTAAGTGCTTTAATAATAAGTTACATTTGTCAGAATATATTTATATGAAGTGAGACAATTTTTTTGGAAGTTTATAAACTCAAAAGTAGAATTTTTACGATTTGAAAATAGAGATGTATTTGTGGCAGAGTTATATGTGATTTCTGAATTTTAGACAAGAACGTCTGAATCGAATGAATTATTTCGCTAATTCATTAACAAATTATCGAATGAAAAGAACAGCAAGTTTGCCTAATACTACTGCAAAGACGGTAAGTGATTTTATATGTAATACGAAAAGTTTGGAATAAAAGTACAATTTTTGCATTTACTGTATAAAAATGTAATTAAGATTTTTATCTAGCTGTCATGTTTATTACTTGTTTTTTTAATGGGGTATAAAAAGTATAGAAATTTAAAATATTCATTGATTCAGGCTTTAAAATAAATTTCGATAGCAATAATGAATGTAATCTTTCCTTTTGTTGTTTTTCTTGTTTTAAAACTTCTAAAATTAATTGTATTCTATTATTTCTACATTTTAAATTAGAAAAAAAAAGTTAAATAACAGAATCTCTTATGAAACAAATAAACATGTCAATTTGTATCACGTATCTAACATTAAAAATAGATTTCCTAGCAAGCATTCTTTTTTAATAATGTTAAAAAATAGGGAGATGTTATAAATAACATTTTGTGTAATTTTGAGTTTTTTTTTTTAAATAAATATTTTGTAATATAATTTTGAAAATTAAGCATCTTCCCACGATAGTTTATTATTTATCTTGATTTATTTCTTTTTTAATTGATTATTTTTCGCATATAGCCATCATTGTCGACAAGTGGTAACAGCGTGATTGGAAATGTAATACAGCATCAGCAATATCATGTATCCGATACAGGTACAGGAATGAGTGAAAGCCAGAATTCAACGGATTTATCCATTTCATCTTCATCTTCTTCTATGGGTGAGTTATCATTGTTAAGTAGTTGAATTGTATATCTCTCACTTTATGATAATCAAACTCTGGACTTAAGAGAATTAAAGATCGTTGTGAAATGCAAATAGATGATTGTCATGTTAGCATCGTGTTTGGAATACAGTGGACGTCGTATTCTTCAAAATTTCGTGGTTCTCCTATGTTAACTAAATAAAAAAAGAGAAAGAGGAGATTTCTGTCCACTAGATTACTACTCTTATTCTCTTACTGCAGTATATCTCATAGATCAGATATCAGTTTAGCATCCAATATCAAAACTACATAATGATCCAGGTATCATTCATTACCTGATGATATGTACGGTAGCAAGAAAGATGGATTTATCTTATTAACCAGTGCTATCATAATTTATCACTATTAGATTGATCCACTAGCATATAATCAATGATTGGGCTGATTGATTAGTTTGGTTGATCAGCTGTTACTAGCTTTTAATTTAGTTGAAATTTTTTTTTAATTTTTGATTTTTATCAAATTAAAAAAGTTTTTTTTAATTTGATGAAGATTAATATATATGTATTTTTTTTTGAAAAAATGTTTTATTCGTTGTTGAAAGATTAGAAATTAAATAAATGAATCGCATTGAAAAAGAGACATTTAGTTCTTTTTCAATGCGATTCATTTATTTATACTAATCTTTTCAGTACTAATTCATTTTTTTTTTGTTTTAGAATGTTTAATTTATTTCAGAGTAATAGCAGCATTTATTTCTAAGAAATGCTAAAATGGCTCTATCTAACTTTTGACCGATCTTCCGCCTTAAATCTCGTGAGAGTGTAACATATGGTTTTTTTTTTTCTAATATATTTATTTCTCATTTAATGCACGAAAAGTTTTCTGTATTTTTTCTGGGAAAAAAACTTTTATTTATTTTAGAAATATTTTCTGATCCAGCTACACCTCCATTAATGAGTACAAATGACCTTTAACCCTGGAAAACGTTTTATACGTTGCCATTTTTTGTTTTTTTCTTTGTGATTGAATATGTAGTTGTTTGTGATTTCTGCTTTTTTGGAAAAGGATTTGTTTCATTGATACTAATGCTATTCTTTTAATTTTTACCGCAGTTAAATACAGGAATGTTTTTTAAACGAAATTTAACGAAGGCATAAATGTTTTTACTACATATAAATAAGCAAATACCTTCCAAATATCGTTTTTTCTTGACAAATGTGTTACATTTAGTATCACAGATTTTCCTCCATCTATTTGAATATTCCGACTAATACTAGCTTTAGCAGCAGTTCACTATTTCGATTTACCATTTCGTAATTTAGTTATTCCGATTTAGTGATCAAATGATGTGATTGATTGATCCAGACTGATAAATTTTACCTACTAAATTCAATTTTCAGCTCGTCCAACATCTCTTAATCTGAAATCGCTATGTACTGGCAAACGTATGTAGTACTTGTTGTGAAATTGTTTGTTCGTAACTTTATCTTTCATATTAAGATGCCATTGCTAATTAGAATTCTTGCTAAATGGATAGAGATAGAGAGAGAGAGAGAGAGAGAGAGAGAGACGATGAAGAAGAGAGAGTAATATTAGGATACGTATGGACAGAAAAAAAATTATTTTTATCAATTCATGGAGATATTTATCAATATTTTTGAAACACATCAAATAATATGAAACATGCAACATATCCTATCATCAATAATAAATTAATAGCAGCAGTGGCTTTATCCAATTATGCATGCTTGTTTTAATTTATATATTAGAATTTTCAATCGTAAATTAATACTATTGCCCATAGTATCGTTTTGCTATTATTATTTTTGCATCCGGCAATTAGAATAGCAATTGCTATATAAATAAAACTGTTACTCATCCCATCTTATGTGGTAAACAAAAAAAGGAATGAAATTGGAAACTGATTGTGTTTCTTTTTACTGGATAAAAATATCGTTTGTTGTTACAGTTTCAAAAAAAAAAACAAAACAATTATTAATTAGCAGTTGCTTGTTTCAAATCTTATGCATGATATACATTAAAATCAAATTTAATCTTGTTAAATATTTCTCCACCTGTAATCTTCGTATTTTGTCTAATAATTTCACCTTTAAAAAAATCACCACATACTCATTTGCATGCATTTATGCAACAAATTAATTTTCACTGAACGATTTATCAATTTTTCAAATCTTTTTATCAATATATGTATATACTATTGGCAACCATCGATAATTCAGAAATAAAATAATAAAAAATTAGAAAGATAACCAAGAAATGAAGATTTCCTAAAAAAAAAAAAAAGATGGAATAATTAGGGTTCGATTCGATAGAGACATGCAAGATTGTTCGGTCATCAGTTAGCATCAAATTTGATCGATTCTCACAAATAGCAAAATTTCTCGATCATCACAAATATGGCAATTACTCGAAATCTGTTATGACAAATACCACGATTTCACGAGCACTATCACCACCATCAAAAATACCACAATTGTTCGGTATTTTTTAAAGTTTGATTTGAGTGCTTCATCATATCTTCGCTTTAACAATATTTCCATCTGTTTTTTTTTTTTTTTGTAAAACCCCTTTTGAGATATCGCGGTAGCATACACTGTGATACCTCAACTAATGGCTTCTTCAGCACTCATCTAAACAGGTATTTTCAACTTATAAGAATTGATGTATCGATTGATGCACACTTGCACTATCCTCCAATTAAACTAATTCACACATTTACCCGTATTGGTGAAAGTTATCCGTTGTTGTACATTCTTCCTGTAATTCCCCGCATTTCATTTTGTTGTAAGTATGGTGAAATAAGCATTAAATAAATGAAATATTTATTTTTTGTATTTTTTTTTTATTTTCAGTGACCAGTTCTATCAGTCCAGTTATGGAAACTTCGAAATTGTCGGGAATTGACGAGGAACAACAATGTTTTATGGTATGTATAAAAGTTATTTTACACATCTCTATTATTTCTTATTCTCTGATTCGAGAGAATTTCTTAATGTCATATTTTTCCAAAATTTTAAATTATTTAAAATAACATTTTCTTTGCAATATATCATGATAAACAAGTATATTGCTATTTGCTTCATCTATAATAATTTCGATTATGTTACACTAATACAATTAAAACAATATAACTCTCTTTCTCAAATCATTTTTAATCTGTATATTAATAATTCTATATTATTTAATTATGTCATATAATTTACAGAATATGAGCAAGTCCTCAACAGTACCTGAAACAATGCACACTTCACTTACGAGCGCTTACGATCTACGAATGGTGAAAATTTAGTCCTCATTAATTGTTGCAAAGTTAATATAAAATGCAAATAGATTTGCATATAGATATTATATTTTGAAGCAAAATTAACAACATAAATTGGTTATTTGTTTGTTCTTCCATATTTTCTAGTAAACGTATGTAATCTTCGACATGATTTTAACGTATGATCGTATTATTTTTTTATTATTTAAACTGGAGAAATTGCTTAATTTGACTTTTTTTTAAATTTGAGCAAGCAGATACGCATAGTTTTCAACGTCATCTGCATGAGATGATCCGTTTACAAGCAACAAACATTGTTGATAACGGAAATACACCGTTGTTATCGGTGTCAGCAATCGGAGAACTACCATCTGCTTCGGTAGATAGTTTACCGAGCATCGATCCTCATTCATTATCCACCTGTGGCATGACTTACTCTTCGACATCCGATAGTGGTTGCATGATCGAAAGTGGTAGTTCATCAGCCACTGTTGACGATGAGCAAACGGTTTCTCTCTTTACAATCATTATTTCATTATTTAATTTTTATTTTTTCTTATTTATATATTTTATATATCTAAGTTTCAGGAGTGATAACAGATACATAGGTAATTTCCAGATTGTGAACTTTGTTAACGAATTACATTTAACCATATTTCAAAAACTATATGTGTATCACGAATAATTCTCTCCTACATATGATTACATATCATTGGGGCGGGGTTATTTAACAATTCAAGTTTTTCTATATGAACAGTGACGTTAAAGTAGTCAGTTATTTGCTAGAATGAAATCAAAGGTTAAATGGTTTTCATTGTATAGGTGCTTAAAAGTATGGATGATATTGGTAGTGCTGGTAACAACAACAGCAACAATAATAACGATAACAGTTACAATAATTCAGTAAATAAAAATTTACTTCAGTATGGAACAAATGGTAAATTTTCTTTTTCTTTTTAAATAAATTGAATCTCTAATTGCTATATTTGATGAGATTATGACTGAAATATTAAAGTGAAACTTTCTCATAAAATATTCCTTTAATTTATACATTGTCATTTCATTTCTAATCTAAAATTATTGCTCTAAATTTATCTCTTTTTTGAAAAAATTATTAATTCAAAGGCAATAGTAAGACATAGCGAGACGTGATGAATTATTCAGAATTATAATTTTTGCATTGCAGTTGATTACGAGCAATAATACTACAAGAGTTTATGCAGTGTTTTGTCAAAATTCGTTCAATAATTGATAATATTTTTCTCACCTAACTTTCTAATTGGAGGATTCGTTAATGATTCCATAATTTTTCAGGTGCACCAATAGATCTCAATATTTCGCAACTTTAGTGTCCTGTTCAAAGTATGCAGTTTTGTTATAACGTTTTATCGCAGTGGATTATAAAAAATATACAGCATCTCTTCTGATTGTTCAAGCTAAACTGATCTCGATTATTCCTTTAATTAATTTCATAATGTTAAAATGATTTTAGTACTTAGCGCAACTTGATTTAATCCAGAAATTTACTGTTACTAATTCCCTAATCTAAAAAAAGACAACGTTTTATTTTATTAGAAGTTTTTCAAGTTAAAATAGCTTAAATTTGTTGAATTCTTTTCATTTCTTTGTTTATTATTTATAAGTGTAATCTTTATCCGTTATGTCAATTGGATTTTAAGCGATGTTTGTTTGAAATCAACCGAAATTATAGAGCATAGAAGATAGCAATTAATTAATGGTAAATTCAGGAACCTTCAATTGCTCTTCATTACATAAAATTTTAAGGATGAGTGTTTGAGATATCTCGTTCAGTTTAATAACTGTTATTAGTAATTTTTCCGACTTGAAATTAATAAATTAACTAGAATTGAATATTTGGATATTATGTCGCAAAATTATTTCCATTAATTTTCATCTTTTGCAGATTTTCATCAAAAAATAACATGATTTTACAAATTCTTCGTTTCGAATTTTTCGTTTTGCATTTCATTTAAAAATTGAAAGCAACCTAATATATTTTAATCTTTGATAAAAGTTCGACGTTAGCATAACAAAATGTGTGTTCCGTATGAAATTTCCATAAGCTTTGTCTTGTATTCCTGTTGATGTCTTATGGTTTCTCAAACATTTTCATGAAAATTTATTTTTCCAAATGATTACTTGAGAAAATATTTTGTCATTTATTGATGGTGCAATGAGATTTTTTTAAAATTATTTCAGTATTTGATATCACTTTGTGTTATGTTGTCCATAGACTTATTTTTTCGAAGATGTAGTATTTTTGACGTATGATAATAACCGTATTTATTATTGTTATATTGTAACAAAGCTATTTTCATTTGAATAACAAAATAATTCAAAAACAAAGAAAGGAAAAATAAAACTTTTTATACGGTTGCTATAAGACAATTGTAATACACAGTGAACTTGAAATAGCTCTTAGATTAAATTAGAATAGTCTGCGAGAAGAAATGTGATGTATTTCCTGGATGAATAAGTGAGCAAATAACTAATTAATTCTCGCAAGCTAAGGTTTTAAATTCCTTTAAAAAATTTTATGCAATTTGAGTGTCATCTTGAAAAAATAATTCTAGAAAAATTAAACAACTTTTCAAGCACTGCATATTTCAACTTTCTCATCAATCTATTTAGTATTTAAAAATAGTTGAAGTATAGCTGTGATCTTAAAAAAGATGTTAAAATATGGAAGGGAAATTATTCAATCAGGAAGCATAAGTAAAACATAAATCAGACAAATAAGAATGTCGGAAATGAAATGATCAATTCGAATTTGAGTACATTTTAATTAGTTCAATAACAACTCAACGATGACATGATGAAGCAATATCACTTTATCGTAGAAGAATTGTGATGGATTTAATTCGAGATGAGTCTCATTTAGCTTTCTTGTAGTTTCAGATTCACGACAATTGTGGAACAAAATCAAATGAAACAGCCGTTTGACCATTGAAAGTTTGGATGTTATCAAATTGATATCCGGCCACATTATCTTTTATTCGACAGTCCATTGTGAATGGACTCAATTCATTGTTTCCATTCTTTTCTAACGCATTCCGAAATGTCATCTTTGCCATTATCTAAATTTTAAATTCCAAAAAAAAATGAAAAATTATTATTTGTTCTTTTTGCAAATTTTGAAAAGTTTTCGTACTAGTTAATATTCAGATCAGTATTATTCATAATATTTATTAATACTTTCTTTCTCATATCACTTTTCTCTTTTAGTATCACAAACGCAAGTTTTCATTCTTTTAATTAAAATATTCATCAAATAGGAAGTGAAGTTTGTCTGTTGATCATAAAATTATTAAAAATTCATTAAATGTATGAAACGACCTTCTACGTTCCAATCTATTTCATGGTATAATGAAAATTTATATGAAATTTAGAAAAAAATTTTATAATTATTAATGTAATGTAAAAATACCAATGGTGGCAATGTGTAGAGAATATTTCCATCTTTTCCAACAATTTCATTGCCGTTATCATCGGTGATTTTTTGATTCGGTATCAAATTTATTTGAAAGCCACCGTTACGCATTTGTGTTGGCAACGACGGATAATAGCTAATATTAACATAAATGTTTGAAGAATACTGATATTGCTGAAAATTTTAAATGTATCTCAATTATTGAATGATGGATTAAAAGTTTGAGGTGTTGAAAGGATTATGAATTTTGTAGAACCATGCGGTAAATTTTTAAAAAAAACCATAATAAATGGCTGTTAATATTCGAACAGACAATTCAGATTAAGCCAGTTGAGTGACAGTATAGATAATTCAAGTTAAATCAGTTAAGTGATAATATAGACAATTCAATCAACAGATAATTCAAGTTAAGATGGCTGACATTCACATATCATTGACATAATGCGCGATAAAAAGAGATAATTTCACATTTCTGTTATCAAAAATAGATTCTTTCAATGTATGTATTTATCGAAATAAAATGAAATGAAATAAAAACAAAAAATTCAACAAATAACTAACCATGCGACAAAAGAATGGCAAATAATCCACTTCACTTTTCATATTAGGCTTCCAACCCAAACGCTGTAATATAAAAAGGGAAATTAGACATTATCTTTCCTTCCATTATTGAATTATAAATTTAAGTAAAAGTTTCAAATGTTTTCTTCAGAGTTATTCTGGAAGAATCAAAATTTAGAAATATTTGCATGTGTGCTTTTTAGCGTTAGTAAATTTTCTAAAATTTGACAGATTACAAAATAAAAAAAGCTAAAAAAATAATTGTTAGACAGGATAAATTTAAAATAATAAGAAATTAAGGAAGTGTGAAAGGTATTCTTATCATTTAATTGCATCTATCAACGAAAGGTAAGAAAAGTGTTATTAGAGTAAATTGGAAAAATAAAAATGATAAAATGGAAAATTAAAGAGTCAGAATTATGAAAATATCCGAGCAAAACAATTAAAATTTCTGAAAATTTTTTGGAGGAAGAAATATGCAAAATTTTTCAAAATCATCCGAAAATTTTTATTGAAATTAATTTTACCCAAAAAAGGAAGCAATTAACATAATTGTTTCATTAGAACAAATAAATTAGTTATATTATTTCGTTAGAAACTTACTAACGTTGTCAAAAATGAATAACACGCATGGATTGCCGGAATTGTAGCCGTAATTGGTTGTTTTGGAACAATCGGAATGAAATTGTTGTTGAATGTCAAATGCGCACCAACGTTTCCCATCGCTTCGTTCTTGCATCGTGCAAATCTTCAAAAATTCTCTCATCATTTCTCGATCTTCAGCATATTCTATAATATAATTAGAAAAGATTAAATTAATTGCAAAACAAACAAACAAATTAAATGACATTAACATCGATTAAATGAATCGATATGATTGTTTGACAGATTGGGTTTTATTATTACATTCAGGATGTTAATAATTGATCACTGAATAAATGATGTATATCCTCAGGGTATATTAGGCATACATTATTACCATCGTAAATTGTTACTTAATTTTAGTAATTTAGATATTTTTTAAACAAATTTACAAAAAAGAAAATTGACTAAAAAATTCTTTTGTTTGTATATGTAAATATGAAAAATCCTTGTAATTTTATTTTCTTAAGTTTAAGAAAAAAAAACTACTAGGTAGCGAATGTTTTTAATAATTAAAAAGGAAATAAATAAAAATGGAAAATTCATAATTATCAGAATTTCTTTTAACAATCAATAAATTGTTTACTTGCAAGATAATCATCTATTTCTTTTGCGTACTCTGCATTTGCTGTTTTATTTCGTACGTTAAAATAGAATATATTAAACGGTCGTTTTCGAATATTCGGTATCATCATAAGGCCTGAAAAATAAATGATTTAGAGAAAAAATATCGTAGCGGTTTACAATGATTTTAATCATTTTAGAAAAAAAAATGTCATTTTACAATCATTTTAACCATCTTACAGAATTACATCTGTGCAATTATTTTAAAATTATTTGTCATAATATAAATCAAATAATATGCAATGATAAATTTTTTAAATCAAAAAGAGTTCTTCACCATGACGTGATTTTTCCTGATATGCGACAACATCAAAAATAACTTTACCGAAACCCGAAAATAATGAAACTAAAAGAATCAACATTATGCAGACCATTGATATGAAAATACCTGAAAATTACAAAAACTTATTTCAAAATTTGCGAGAACTGATAAAGTTGAATTAGCGGTTGTTTATTAATTTAAAAGATGAAAAAAACTTGAATATTTGCTATGCAATACCTATGCACAATCGTTGTTGTCTCTGTGAATATCGTATATCCTGGAAGATATTCTGCCAGGTGATATCATCCATGAAGATGTTATCAATATCATCACTGTGCAGAGTAATTAGAGCTGTATCGTCGATTTGTTCCGCATTGTAAACATTTGCCTGATCAATCATTGCTAATGAATCCGAATTCGATATGCATTCGTATCTGTAAATATTTAGTAAAATTGCGAAAAAAAAAAGAAAAGAATTGTATTTTAAATTTATATTACAATTTTCAAGCAAACAGATCACTATAAATTTGAATAAATTATTCCATTTTTTAAAAATCTAAAAATTTTAAATGAATTTTAAATGAAATTTTTTTTTATTTTTAAAGTTTTGCTGAAATATAACGAAGACACGACGTTTGTAGAAATTTAATCACATTATCAGATCGCTTAATACAACATGTTTTCAAAAAGTGTTTATACCACAGAATGACCATGATTATACGATTATACGTAGCAGATTAATATTTAGAGCTTTCGGAATATTTATTATATGTTAAATAATACATTGTAAAATTTTCCAACCTCATTGTAGCCATTAATGAAGCAATGAATATTGAAATTCGTATTGGAATGTTTCATAAGCATGCTATTTAGAACTGCCACATTTATTTTCTAAATAATAGTTAAAGAATTTAATTGAAATTCCGAGAAATTTATTTATTTTTTAACGGTTCATTTTAAATAATAAATGCGAAAAACAACGATTTAACTTTATAAAACATATCTTCCAGTATACCATCATTTTGATTAAACTATTAACATATGAAAAAGATTAATTAAATGGGATTAATTTAAATCAAAGAGATATAATTAGAAATTTAAGTTCATGTTGTTATCCCAATACTAATAGATTCATTTAGAGATCACTATCACATTGTTTTTCATTTCATTTTCAAAAAATTACTGAATGAAAAAGAAGAAATGAAGCAAGAAAAATTGACAAATGTATTGCTGCGACAGGCCTGAGAGTAAATGAATTCAACGATGTCATCCTACCACAATGGTACTCAGAAGCATGTGAAAACGGAGCTTTCGCAGCAATATTTTTGAAAAACCGGTTCCTACACAAAGGAAGGATCATTGGTAATGTTTGTCAGCCGAAAGACGGTTAAATAAATATTGCATATGAATTTTGTTTTTGTTAAATCTCACTAATAGTCCTGGAATAAATGTGAGGTGAAAGAAGAAACAAAGATAAGTTCTCATTTCTCGAAGTTATTTGAATTGTAATTGATTAATATTAAAATAGGTCTTATATAAGTGCTATAGCGGTGTTAATTATGTTTTGCAGGTAACTGATAGAGAAAAGTATAAATTGATGATAATGTAATTAAACATTGAAGAAGGAAGAATATATGTTTGATAGCGGGAGAAATGAGAAGTAAGAATGATTTTCATTTGAAGATGCCATTGGGAGGAAGAATGAGTTGATATAAATTTACATTCGTTATTCCAATCATCTCTCATTTACCTTTCCCATACTAAAAATTTGATTGTCAAATAGGCCATCTTTACCAGCTATCAATTCAATAATATTAATTGTAAAATTCGATTCCTCAAAAATAATTTAGTTATTTTCTCTAACTTATGTGCAATTTAAAATTAATATTTTTCTAAATCTAGAGTTTTTTATATTTCAGTCAAATTAATATGTATTCGTTTTGTAATGTCACGTGATATATGTAATATGTGAAAGTGAAATAGCGGAAAAGAAATTAAAAAAAAGAACATTAATCGAGACATAAACCAAATACCGATTAATTTAATGACAATATCGTAACATTTCGAAATAGTAACTGATACATACATTGCATTGATTTCATGAAAAAAATCAATAAATCAAAAAATAATCAAATGTGAAAGAAATGCTAAGATAATGAGAATTATTAATCAAACAAAAATTTAAACTAATATTTAAGTGAAATAATTGGGAAAACAAAAAAGAAAGAAATGAAAGGAAACGGGAAAAAAAAACAGTATTGTTATTGAAACAAATGAAATGATTTGATAACGATGCTATCCATGGGTTAATGAACTGTAATCTTACTTACTCAGCAATTTTTCTCTCATTCTTCTTAATAAATTTAGCAATATTATCATTATCGGCAATATTTCAAGATCGATTACATTGGATGATATATCACAAAGGCTATTATCCTATATTTCACTCATCCTTTTTCATGTTTTCTCAATATATTTTATCAGCGATAATCACTGTGACATTAATAAGACAATAATTGATCAAAAATTAAAATTGATTGGAATCAGATAATGAACAAAGAAACTGGAACAATAACAGTATTATTCTATAAATAAAATTTGAATGAATGTATTTCTGATAGTAATTATTGTGATTTTATGATATGAGTAGAGAAATCGTTAATGGAAAAGTTAAAGTTGAAATGATTTTCCAAATGTGTAGAGAGACAAGAAATTACTCTGCGGTATGATAGTAATAACAGATAAACGGGGAATAAGTGAAGGTCATAGTAATCATCCTTTCAATATACTTTGATACTAATAAAATTTCCCTCAATAATACAATTACCTTTTGAAATTATTCAAAGGTTTATTCAAAAATTTTAATAAAAGAAATTAATTTCAATGCTACTACACTTTTTAATACGAAATTGATTTTTTATATTAAAACTGTACGAAAAAAGATGCCGTTTTTTTTTAAAATGTCAAATGTTATTTATGCTAAAACAATGCCTCACTGATTTAAAAGATAAAATTTTGGGATCACACAACTAAACAGATACAGTAATTTGTAAATTATTTTTGTGAATTCTCGAATATTACTACAATTGTAGTTGTCAAAGTAAATTCATCTAATAGATTTGAAGATTGATTAATTTACATCGATCAATTTGGAAATGTTTATTATAAAACAAATCATGATAGTAATGTGTTGATTTTTACAATGCCGATAAAAATTATCACTAATTGGAGAACAAATTATTCTTTCTGTTGCCATTCTTATTTTTGTTTAAAGTTTTAATTTTAATTTGTTCTTAATCGTTCCACTGCCATACTGAAAAATGAACACCGATCGGCACACATCATCTGAAAATGTTTACACCAAATCTCTGCCACATCGCAGTATGCACCCTGCAAACAATTTTTCTTGCCATATCAGCAATTATCATTTGTAATGTGAAACACTTTTATTGCATGATCCATCCATATCATTAACAGTATCGTTATCGATATTTGACAATGATCAATATCAAATACTATGATTGTTACAATAATCGGTTACCATTGTTCAATCGTATAATCTATTACGATATGCAAAAATGGATGCTCATAAAGTAAGTTATTCTTGTGATAATAATAATGATAATGATTGTGATAGTAATAATAGTTTGTGATAATAGCTAAATTAAAGAAATCAACCAACATTTTAAAAAGTTATACTTTAACAGACTCAAAATAGCTTAATTAAGCGTTGAAAGAGCTTTATGGATTTCTATGTCTTATCGCTATCATTTCTGCGTTTTTTGTTTAAATGAATTGAGATAATTAACCTTGAAGATATCATCGGCGGAATGCATAAATGAGCCGAAGTTTATGGAAAGACGTTCGATGAATAGAAGTACAGCGTGGGATATTGGCCAGATAGATTGAGCAAATAATTCAATGAGTGCCGCAATGGAGAGCTCCAAATAACTAATGATCAAATAGCTGGCAATAATGAAACCTGCTATTGTTGCAGGACGCTAAAATTATCGGATCAGGATTAGGGAATATAAATTAAATATTACCGGATTATAGTGCAGATTAGCAATTATGTCAAATTCCGACAATGACAGTTGCGATATTGGAAAAATTTTAATTTACATATCCACTTAAAATGAAACTCTTAAAGTGTAATAATTCAATTTAACTTTTAGATATTTTATTGTTATTTGAACATTATTGCTTAAAATTAGATTGTCATTGAAGAATTATTAAATACGAGTGAAGAAAAATGGTTTGGTCCTCTTCTTGATTGATTATTTTGGAATTTTAAATTTAATTTTTATTTCCAACAATAGGAATAATATATACAGTCAATTATTGGATTTCATTAGCTACAAATCAATATTAAACAAAATTATCACTTATCATTGTTAAAAAGCAAGAAAATATTATTCCTATTGAACCAAGAAAAAACAATTACTAAATTTCCATTCGTACATTTCTCTTGCTAAAATAACACTTCATAAGTTAATCAAAAAAATTGCTTTAAACTTCAAAAGAAAATTAAATAAGAAATAAAAATGTATAAGTGGAAAGGAGAAAGTTAAAATTAATAATGAAAAAAAGAAATTGAACAATGAAATGAAGAATAATTAGATAATTGTAGATTGTTATATGACATTGGCTTATATTTATCCGATTTTTTTATCCTCTATATTTATTTAAAATTATAAAAGCATTCTGTACTAATTGAAAAAAAGTAACAGTTGAAAATTTAAAAAAGGTATGTGATAATGAACGAAATGGCTGTTTGCTGACAACTCTGAGATGTTTGATGGAATGAATACTTACAGGATGATCCTTTAAAAATTGTGCAAATTTGGTTAGAAGAAGTAGGAAATCATCAAGTAATTGATAGAAAGCATGAGAAAATCGATGAACAGACATATCATCACTGTAAGCAAAAATGAAACATAATAAAGTTATAATTTCAAATTTCAAATTTGTCAAAGATTTCAGCAGTAGTACTATATTTTTGTAGTACTACTGCTGAAAATGACTTCTGTATTTTAACTATTCTTCTGATAATCGGAAAATAGCAACTAAATGAAAAAATGTTGGAACATTTTTATGTTACATATGTCCTAAAAGTCACATGTAACATAAATAGATGTTAATGATATATATTTTTTTCATTCATTAAGTCTTTCAATTCCCTAAAATACCAATTAATGATGGAAAAGAATGAAATTTTCAAATAATATGTGCCGTTTCCTAAATGGCAATATTCTTCTTTTCGGTAAATTTTTTTACAATCAATAAATATGAAACAAACTCAAATTCGTTTTGATCAAGTTCACAGATATTCTCGATATCTGGACACATCGGGATATCATCACGTCTTTCGGAGGCTGAACCTTGGATAGCACATTTGCTACTGTAATAAATGAGTGGAAGAAAATGTATGCTATCTTTTGAGTTTTTATTAGCATTCAGACAAATTCCTCTAATGAAATAATTCCGGATTAATTTCTAATACCTAAATATATTCTTCAGGTAAGAACTAATTTATAGATCTGCTGTAATCTATCCTTCATTATACTAATGTCGTTTGTCTTATTTCAGGAACTGACCTTGAAACTGATGAAGGTATATTTCGTCCGTGATGCCTGGAGGTTTTCCGAGATCGTTCCTGTTGTCTGCGTCGTCTACGATGAAGTCGCATGAATCGTGTCGGTATTATAGACGTTTCATGGCTTGTCGACTTTGTTGAATCCTCTTTTCCAGCTCAATTCAAATAGCTCAGTTTTAATATGAGCAGTAAAAGATGTGTGTTTTTCATATCCGACATGGAAACTTTTATTTGTGACACATATGATGTTCTTCTCTGCATGATATAGGGTTTAAAGAACAGTATTAGCTTATTAAATTAATAAATGATTTTGTGGTGGAAGCATGAAGGCTTGAATTACTGTGAAATCTGTGATTCGATTAATCCTGAAGAAGATCAAATCTTCTCCTCATTCGGGTTGAAGTAATTTACGGAATTCTAAATTATAATTGTTCTTTTGCTATATGTTAAGCTGATAAACAATGAGGAACAATATTATTAATAGCATTCAATTCACAATAACATTCTATGTAATTCACATCTGATTCGAGTTAGAAAAGACGAAAGGAAAAAATGCGGACAGACATGAACCTTCAAGCAAGATTATCAGAATTACATTTTTGAACATTTCGTATAGAATGAAAGCTATACCAAAATGCTTCCTTTCCTTACAAGAACAATCAGGAGAAAAAATTGAAAATCATATTAAATAATTTCCATAAATGAATGATTTATTACTAACACAAATGGTCAACTATACAGTGACAAAAAAGAAATTTATCCAGTAAAAATTAAGAGATTAACAGTTGTGATAATAAATATGTCAGTGATCAAATAATGAGTCGAGAAATCCACTCATAGCATAATTTTTGCTTATTTAAAGCGTAATAGGAAAGGATTACTGCTTGTCGTTTGTTGTTGCATTGTATCATCTGATAATTTAGCATTTGATATCGTCGAGTTATCTACAGTATTACTGATTGCCGTCTTTTCGGTTGATCTAATAAAAAAGAGAATTAGGAATCTTTGAAAGAAAAAGAAATATTCATTAATGTTTTACACATTTAATTAGCTTATTTAATCAAATCAAAGTTTCAATTGCTCTTTCCCTGATAATTTTTCCAGCTTATTGGAATTTTGATCATAAATAAAATATGAAATACAATATGATATTCAAAAATTTTATCATTAAATAATAATTGGTCAGCTAATATATGTACGTATCCGTAAATTTTTCACGTAAGTTTACTGAAAATTGAAATAAATTGAAGATAATATGAAATGAACGAACGGAGTTTCATTAGGCATTGGCATGTCAATAATATTTTCGATAGATGGACAGTTCGGGATGTCATCTGCACGATCTTTATGCTTCCTGAAGAAAAATGAAATATCGATTATCCCAAATGTTACTTCAATTCTGTCACTCAATCCACTAAACACGGCACGATGTAATATCGCACTAAAAATAAACAAATAAACTTATGCTTAATTGTAATGGAATAGTAGGAAGGCTTACATTATCCATCGTTGTTTTAAAGTTCTAACTTCTTTGCGCTTAAAACGATCTGATGACATGATTGTTCAATCTAAAATTGTACCGTTTTCTACTAAAAGATTCAAATGTTTAGATTATCAACGATTATCATTTGATCATATACGTAAAGTGATATCACACATTTCCTGTGAAGCATCTTACGGAAAAGCCTTACAAAGATAGTAATCTAATTCTAACATTTGATTCAACCACTAACCTTATCATTGTTACTGCTTGCTTTTCAATAGGCTAAAAAAGTCTAAAGCGAAATGCCTTTCGAGAATTGTACTGAAATATCTGAGAAATACCTCTCATCCTTTGTTATATCACATTCTTTGATCGTTATTTAGCTAATTTAATTATGTTTCAAAGAAAAAATCTAACGCTGGATGGATAATTCCTATAGGAACGGAATTGTTTGAATAATATCGATGCCTTATATTTCTATAGAAAACTTTCACATCCAATTTCTCGCTTCAATGTTATCATAAAGCTTACGGTACAGCAGCCGCTAAGCTTCTAACAATACTGACAAATAAATTTCAACCAAATAATTACATCGTTTAAAATAAATTTGAAATCCGACTGTTTATCAATATTGCAATGATCAACGAGTGATCTCGATTGCATTCTTTCGGTATTCTTGCATGGGGTAGTGATTACATCGACTAAGCAATTGAGAACATTTCATATTCCTATATTGTTAACTGAAATTGTGAGATATAGTTGAGCTTGAAATCAAACATACATTTTTTGAACACTCTTGATTGGAAAGATTTTATAAAATATTCATTTCGAATTTATTTTTGTATTGGCAAACATACATATCGATTCAATCATTTTGATTGTAGTATAACATCAGATGTATTATGTTTTGACGTAAAGCCACGCCACAGCAAAATTTAATAGTACAAAAATGAACCATAAAATATTTTGGATGATACACTAGCATACTTATACGTAAACACATGCGTGAACTTCTAAACATTTCAACGTACATTATGTCCGATGAATACAACTGCAAAACTTTTACTTATAATTATAGCTAAATTGATAAGCTAAAATAAGTATACACTGAATGGATTAATACAGGTCAAATTAAGTGTACATTAGCGTAAACCAAACTCAAAACACTGTTATAAGTGACACATACACGTAAACATATATTCAGTAATTATCACTAATTAATTATTAATTCTCCAACATTTGTACTTACTCTTTATTATACTGTTGTATGTTATAGAAAATCTTTCAATTCCAAATCCTTTCACTTCTTCCGCCATTCCTCATTTTATGCAAATTTTTGTTCGCTTTTTTCTCACATGTCAGCCGGTCACTTCGTTCTCTGCAGAGGCATTATTTGAGTGCGTGGGAAGGAAGGGAGGGTGTCAAATGAGTGTTGCTTTTCTGCTCTCTGTTCCAGACAGGTCATGCATCACGTATTATCAAAAAGGGCATACTGAACGGAGGACACGTAGGATACGTGAAGATATAAGGTGTGCTGTAGGATACAGCTAGGAATATAAGACATAGTAGATGTATCTCTCTTGTAATGTAGCAATTGTTAAGCAGATTCTTATCATTTCTTCTAGCTAATGTAGGAGGCGCACTTGTCTCGTATTATTTTATGACAGTGAAGAAGCGCCCCATTATAGCATAACTTTTGTTTCCTTGAAAAATTTTCAATATTCTCTGTAATTTTAATCAATCACTTAATGATTAAAATTACATAAGTAATAAATGCAAAAATACTCATGCAAAAATGTAGTGGTTAAGAGGTTTTCGTTTTTTTAATCTATTTCTTTTTGAACAATTAAAATCATTTCTGATTTATCATTTTGCATCATTTTTATCATTTTGTATCATTGCATTATTGTGGTCTTGATTACTTTGAAGAAGAAGAATAAGAAGTGAAAGAGGTATGAAAGTTGGAGAAGTAGAAGGATGAAAATGTAAGCAATAATTAATTTAGAGTAATGAAAGTAGGAAAAATAAGTTAACAGTGAAGTGATCTTCTAAGGTAATATCATTTGAATAATCAATAGCTGAAAATCTTTAATCCTTGATCTATTCCATAGGATACAAATATTTGGCTTAATAATTGTAAAACTCTTCTCACATTAATGTAAGTATCATTGCGAACAAAAGTAGGACGAATTTATTGTTTCTTTAAAAATGTGGAACAAAAGTTTTCCATTTTTCAAGATGGGAGCAGATGATGATGATATGCAAAGTTCAATGTCATCAGGTAGCGGTCAAAGCCAAACAGCTACTTCAAAGATTCTCGGTAAACTTTTATAAATAACTAGAAATTCTGTCATGATTATTTTGGTTTTTTTTTCCTTGAAATTCCATTCTAATTTATAATTTATGTATTGCTAAATTATTGTAGCACAATTCATAAATTAGATAGTGTAATTTGTAAATATATTAATATTATATGTATGATTAGTTCATATGTGATAAAGTCTAAAATATTCGTTATACGTTATTTATTAGATTTGTTTTCATTTTTCAATGCGTTGAAAATGTTAAATCGAATATAATATTTGAAAATTTAATGACTTTCCTATCGAAATTTTTGTCAAAAGAAATTGTAAAATTTCTTTGCTAATTTTAGCTAATTTTTTTTTCAAATATCACTCCATTTTTTTCGTCTTTCTTGCAGAAAAAATAGCAGCAGAAGAAAGTGGAAAGAAGAAGACAAGCAATACTGTTACTTCTACAACTGCTGCTATGAGTAGTGCTAGTAGTAGCAGTACTTTAAGTCAAACTTGCAGCAGTGATGATGATTATGATTATTACAATGCTCGAAGGGCAAAGGAACTTTTGTTGGAAAATTACCGGAAAACTCTTCAGGGTAACTTCATTTTTCTCTGAATTTTATGTTTCAATTGTTTTGATATCAACAGCATTAAATCCATTATTATCTCGGCATTAAATCTAAAACGATGTAAGTATTGAGAATATGAGATGAAAGTTTTATCTCTTTTTTTGCTTCTGAATAATAATGATTAAGTTCGTTCTCAGTTTATTTTATATAATTAAGTTTGTTCTCAATTCATTTTATATCTCAATTATAGCACCTGATTCGATAATGGAACCAAATATCGAGGCAACTATCAAAGGATTTTTAAGAGTTGGTGGTAAACCGGAAATGATTATCACTTCTCTCTCCAATAGTTACTGTGGCGTCGCTCAGGTGTTCTATATTATATATTTCTCACATTAATATTACATATTTGTCACATTAAGTAAATATTGGAAAACAACAAAATAAAATGCTATTTGGTTTTCCTTTTATGGTAGCGTTGATATTCAGTAGTCAGATGAACAGTACATCGCTTATTTTAACGAGCTATGGAAAAAATTGTTATTATGTGTCACAATTGAGTTAAAAAATTATAGTACTGTGAATTGCTTGGTGATTGGTTGTCTGATCTAGAAGGTGACCGGAAAATCGTTCATGAATGTTTCGAAAAAAGTTTGAGCTCATTGATGGAAAAACGTTTCGTGGCAAAAATTGTCGATAAAAATTTTGAAACCGCTGATGATGTGGATAAATGGTTGCCAGAATTACTGCAGCATAGGTTTGAGATCGAAACTTTAAAAATTCAAAATTCAAGTGCTTACCTAAAATTCTAAAACACTGCATATGCTTAGTACGATATGAGTAGCTTAAAAAAAGAATCAAAAGTTGACCGGAGCAGATATTTCCAACAAGAACAAGTCAATTATAATTTATATAAATGTATCAATTAGAATAAATTTAAACTCAACGAAGAAAGAGTCTTACAGGACATGGCGCAATTTAATTTATACACTCATTGAACAAAATTCTCAATCGAAATTTTTAATGAAAGCAATTCGAATAATATCAGAGGCTGGCTTTCAACACGAAATTACGAGTGTTCATCCAGCTGCTCAACAGGTATAAATGTTTTTATTTGCTAAACTGATACTCATCATACACTATATATTGTTGTTTCTATTTTTTTCTTTAAGAATCTAGGATCGATTCGATTCTGCTAAATGCATATGTAAATCATCAGCAGATTTGAACGTATGGACATTGAATGGCGAAAAAATGTTATAAATGATACGACTGATTTATCAATTGTTAAAAAAAATTTATAAATGTATTAAGTTGATTTTTGTAGCTTGAAATTTATTGTCGTATGGTACTAACTGCAATTGATGACTTTTTTGCAACGCAAAGGAAAGGACCAATGACAGAAGATTATGAAAACGCATTTGCGGAATTAACTCGAGTGGTTTGCTACAGTGAGCATACCTACTTGTTCGCGCAAGTTCTTTTGAATGAAGTTATCAAAGAGGTTAGTTCGAAATGAATTACAATGATTGGATGATAATGGACTATATTGCAGTGAGTAGGGTTCTCTAAATAAACGTAATGTTATATACATTGACGTAGGTAAGTATAATGTCTCTGTAATGCACGTGAATATTACGGCTACAAACAATTAAATTTGGCATTAAATCATTACGAAAATGATGAGTAATGTTCAGGTAAATAACAATACACGGAAATGCTTCCTTTTTTTATCCGAAAATTGGATATAATTGCTTGTATTTTGATAACTGCGGATTGTTTTCTTTCGATCTAATACTCACTTTCCCGTTAGATCGTTTATTTTTTAGGAAAAGGAAGAAACAGCAGCAGCTTGTGCATATTTAGCATATATATTACGTCGTGAAGCACATATACGTAACTATCAGGATACGCATGATATTCACTTCTCTATCGATGGAGGTTATAATGACATAAAGCAAACTGTATATACAATGCTCAGCAAAAAATGCTTAAATCAAGCCGACATTATTCGCCTCTATGAAGTAAGTTAATTCTGTTAATGAGTGCAACTTTTTTGAAAATTTAATTTAAATGTAACTTTATCGCGATTTACTTATTTCTCCTTCCTTCCTTTTGCATTTAGTTATTTCACAACTTCTACTACTATGAAGAAGAAAGAGATCATTCAGTTTTTTTTTTTTTAATTTGGATTTTCTTAATGTGTACTTGGACTGATAATATTATCAGCTATTTGTGTTTAGTTATCGCATAAAAATAGACTAACATCGTTTTGAGAAATGTATATTATTCTTTTATTTTCTTTCCTTATGCATATTATACTTGTCATTTTATA
>UPTC01000297.1:35608-46312 GCA_900537255.1 Acanthocheilonema viteae | reverse complement strand
TATTTGATCCAATAAACTACGTCAGTCAGCACAGTCACCACATCAACTTCAAAGTGTTTGGAACAAACATTCTAAACCAAGACCTAAATAACGAATCCAAGCCGAATTTATCGGATCGTAATCAAACAGAACGATCAACTCTCCTCTTCAAGAANNCCAATTCTGTAACACAAATCAACCCAAGTTTAAATCCAATAACCAAGAAACCTTCACCAACTGATTCCATTGTGTCACATAGCCACAAAGCTCTCCCAAGTCAAATCAAACCAATAACCCTCCTCAAAGCACGCTAACGTCCACAACAAATGGGGGGATATGAATATAATTGCGTTGAGTAGATATGAACTGCTTTTCGTTTTTAAAAAAATATACCAAAATTGATGTTTTTTTAGTTCCGTGCTGCATTGAAAATGGTTGTATTATCAGGAGATCCTCGAACGGACTTGACAAATTATACACAAATTGGTGAAGGTTCCACTGGTACTGTTGTAACTGCGCATCAGGTAAATAAATGAAGGCTTCTTCCTTTTGTTTCTGTTTACTTTTCATTTGAATGTTTTTTTTTCATATCGTATCTCATAATTACTCTCTATGTTTATGTGAAATGATTCGCGATGACGAAATCAAGCATCATTTTATATTTCACTACACCATATCTTTATTATCTTGTGTTCCTTGAAAGCATCCTGGCATCCTGATCTGAGATATCATCATTAGGCTGGAATAATTTACGCTTAGTGTAAGATAAAACAGATATTGCATTTCAGATTTCGACTGGAAGGAAAATTGCTGTAAAAAAGATGAACATTTTAAAACAGCAACGAAGGGAATTGTTATTTAATGAGGTAAAATTTCAGATTAAGCTTTCATGTTATTTTTCATAATTTCGTCAATTTTTCGTGATTTTCCTACTTCTCTTCATTAAAAACGGAAACTATTTTAAGGTTCTAATTATGCGTGATTACGAGCATCCTAATGTTGTTGAAATGTATGGCTCCTATTTGGTTGGTGATGAATTGTGGGTATTAATGGAATATATGGAAGGCGGAGCGCTGACTGACATTATCACCCAGATAAGGTTTGCAAAGATCGTTTTACATCAAAAATTTGAAGAAATTGTTCTACGTGCTACAGTTTTTTTGTAAGCTTTGATGAAATCCCTTTTTTTTGCAATCGATAAAAAGTGTCGTATCAGTTTTCTAAACTAAAGTATCTTTAATTCTTTACATTTTAACCACTTTTAATGTTTATCAGGATCGATGAACCAACTATAGCAACCATTTGTGTACAATGTTTGAAAGCGCTGGAATATTTGCATTCCAAAGGCGTCGTACATCGTGATATTAAAAGTGACTCTATATTGCTTACAAAAAATGGTGTGGCGAAAATTTCTGATTTTGGTTTTTGCGGACAATTATCAGTTGATATACCACAACGACGAAGCCTTGTTGGAACACCATATTGGATGTCGCCAGAGGTTTGCTTTTTTATTTGTCCATCGATTTTTGCTTCTTATTTGTGTTTTATAATCAACTGTTCACATAAATAACTGTTCATATTTACACCTTAAAGAAATCTAAATAGCAGTTGCTATCTTTGTTTTTTAACTTCATTCTTTCAAAGTGTAGAAATGGTTTCTTGATTTAAAAGAAACATGTGTAGGTAATAAACAGATTGCCATATGGTACCGAAGCTGATATTTGGTCACTAGGAATAATGGTCATCGAAATGGTTCAGGGAGAACCGCCACTTTTTAATGTGCAACCTTTGCAAGCAATGAAAATAATTCGTGATAATGCACCACCAAAGATCAATGAAACTATGAACGTTAGTATTATAATTTTTCTTTTTATAAGTTTAAAATAGTTTCTGAAAAAGTTCGTAAATTCTATGTAAGAAACAGAATTAGGATAAGTCGAATTTTATTTATACGGTTTATCCTCCATTTCGAATTTTTTAATAGGTTTCACCTGAATTAGCTTCGTTTATTTCGCAAATGTTGGTCCGCGATGTAAAGCAGCGTGCTACTGCATCTCTACTGTTAAATCATGAATTTTTGAAGAAAGCCGGCGATCCATCAATAATATGTTCAGTCATGAATATAAACAAAAATAATTGAAATAGTAGCTTCAGGTTCTTTATGAAAATGAGAAGAATCACAAAGTTTTTTTTGTTCTAGGCACAAGAAAAAATTTTTTTGTAATATATAATCTATTCATGAGTGTTTACGAACTTCTTGAGAATTAATATTGTGTGATAATTTAAATTTGATTGCATTATAAACATGTAGAGTAGAACTCTTGTTCTAATATAGGATTCTGCTGGAATGGTGAAAGACGAAAAACCATGCAATTTTGACTATGTAAGTTTGCTTTTATTGACGAAAAAAAATATGTGAGTTTACACATCTGTATTTGGTAGCGATATTTTGAGTTGTTTAAGACACTTTAAGTGAAATAATGTGATTTCTCTTACGGTTTTATGCTATTTAGACTGATCTGAGTTAATTTTTGGTCTGTTGGATTAACATTATTTGGAATATATGTGTTGATTTTTCGTTCTTTTTTCAATTATAACGAGCCTTATTAGAACAATTCATATTTTATTCAGTGGCATTTATTTTTATAATTCATAAATCACGCTTCTCCCAGACAGTGCATTTCTCGTCTTTCTATGAATTATATATTCTAGCTGTTTTACGTTGTTTAACATTTATTATGCTTTTTTACTTTTGATTCATAAAATTTACGATCAAATGTTAATATTTGCGATGATATTTTGGATTTTTATTTATGTGCTTGTATGCTTGATTTTGATTTTTCTTTTTTCATTATAAGTTTTTACTGATA
Source organism: Acanthocheilonema viteae (assembly GCA_900537255.1). Classification (NCBI taxonomy): domain Eukaryota; kingdom Metazoa; phylum Nematoda; class Chromadorea; order Rhabditida; family Onchocercidae; genus Acanthocheilonema; species Acanthocheilonema viteae. The sequence goes on along the minus strand of UPTC01000297.1, from coordinate 43,463 downwards.
TATTTGTGGCATTGTTCTACTTCATTTCTTTCCTTTAAGTGCTCCGATTTTTTCCTATCTTTCTTTTCTGTTTCTTATTTCATCATAATGAAGTGCATTTATTTGCCTTAAAACTAAGTTTTAAGGCAATGTTTTATAAAGATATGCAAATACTTGTTGTGAGATTATGAATAATATTTATTTATTTGTAAATATTAGTTTGAATTCTCAGTACGACACGGATATATATCATTATTGTTAAGTTTTATTAAGATTGAAATTGCAAGTTTCTTGCGGTAAAGTCAAGAAGGTTACCTTAAAATTGTTTTACTTGTAGCATTATAATGGAATATTAGAACATCCAACGTTACCAACAGTATGACTGTAGGCCATTTTAAAGTAAATGTTCAAACATCCCAAGCATTTAAAGGACTGATCAAGTTTCTAATATCTTTTAAGATAAGATATTGAAATTTCAGTATATTTTTCTGACTTCCGATAACAATATAGCTCTGGGTGTAGGAGACATCAATTATTTGGGTCAAAGATGTGATATTGATGACAAGTTCCAGTTTCTGACATTAGTGCAGGTGAGCTTCGAGTTGAAGCAATAAATGATTAGCCGAATCCAGAATTGGGCTTTGTAAGTGAAGATTGAAAGTGAATGAAAACTTGGTTATTTGATGTCGAATTGTCTCTTATCATATATACAGCTATTGTAGAAGCAAAACCTGGAAATATTGGAAGATTCGATTACATTGAGATTATTAAGGGGTCAAAACTTCGAAATTGCAACCGTGATTTTTTACTCTAACTTTGGTTAAATCTAGATCAGGAATGCTTTTTGTATGGAATGAGATAGGAATTGGTGTAGGAGGAAAATTGTTCTAGCGATAGCATTACTTGGATGAATTTTACGAATGAAATTGATTCTCATTTTATTCAACGATGAATAATAATGATTGAATTGTTAGTTCAATCTTTTTTCCACATTCGAAATTGAATGATGTATAAACGATGTATAAAGAATAGTGATAACAATGTCATGTATAAAGAATAGTGATAACAATGCATCCATATTCTTAATTTATATGGTTAGTGATAATATCAATGTGATCAGAATCGTTCAAATATTGCATTTCGTCATGATAATTAGTAGCAAGGACGAAGATGTTGGATAGTTTCAATGTGACATAGTTATCAAGCAAATCAAGCAATTAGGCCAAAATACAGACAAAGGAATGGAAGATAGAAAAAAAGAAAAACATAAAAAATATATAACCATCAATATATTACCAGTATAACAGTAATAATTGTCGGATAGTGTTATTAGTTTAAAAAAAATTATTTGATTAATATTAATTTAGTAAAAATTAATGCAGCTGTTACCACTATAATATGTATAAATATTACGCTAACATTTTAATTTTTTTCTTTCCTAAACAATATGACAAAAAAGAGTGGTAAAATTGTTAAATAACAGTCTAATTGTTGAATTAAAATTGCATTAGGCAAAAATTATCAATATATGCGAATGAAATCGAAAGGAAATGGGATATATGATATTAAGACATGTTTATTTTGGCAAATACTGTAGCAATTGAAAAAAAAAAACCCGTTACTAAATACTTCAATGATATATTACAAATTAACAAAATAAATATTTAAAAGTTTTTTTTCTTTTAAACTGCACCACATGAAGTAATTTCAGTACTTATTCAACAATGCAATAATTTTGTTTTAATTTCATTTTAATTCTTTTTTCTTTCATTCCATTATTTAAAATGATTTCAAATTTTATAAATCTTTCTCATTTTATTTGCACGTATTCGGCGTTTTCTCACTAATCAATCTGAACAAAAAAAAAAACGACAAATTATTTCCTAATGATTTGAAATGCCACTGAGTTAAAGCACGAAATGAATTTTCAAGGATGAGAATAAAAACTATCAGATAGTAATATGTGTTATTATTATTTTCGTAATAGAAATCGCCATTTTTGATTCAGAGCAAAATTTTTTCCGGTCGTATCATAAGTATTCTGCAATAGAAATATGATATCATAAACGATTATAATAGCAACAAAGTAATATGTTATTACTTAAGTGCCATTTTCTAAAAGGAGTGGCACTTGTAAGTATATTCTGAAGTAATGCTAAAGAATATCAATATTGATTATTTTTTGCAATTATAATCAGAAATGTATTTGTCGTGTTTCAAAAAAAAAAAGAAAAAAGAAATCTAAAAAAAAATTACCATAGCTAATTACCTACTTCAAAAGTTACCGTAATTGATTACATTTCCAAATAATTAGTTACCTGCTCTTTGTTAACATGCGGTTTCGGAGATTGCGGATCTTTCTGACAAATATATGCTGCAACTACCCGACAGCAACTTTGAAACCATTCACCATTTGTAACATTCATTTTAGTGCATGGCTTTATTGATTTTGTTACGGGTTTTTGACCTGCAAATTTTAATTTTAGTAATACCTTTATGCAACTTATTAGTTTTTTATAGTATAAATTTAAGAAAAAACATAAAATCTAACAAAATTTATTTTTATTAGTAATTTATGAATGCTTACAAATATGAGATAAGATCATTTATAGAAGTAATGATGATTGCCTATGTGACAGTTGGAACAGAACTGTTGAAATTACGACTAATCATTTATGACTTTTTGGCTAAAAAGATAAAAAACATTTTAATACGCAAAAGTTTTAGTGGAATTTATTAAAAAATTTTCAATTTACTAAAATAATAAATCACAACTAAAAATAAACCATTTTTCCAGCGATTAAAATTGAATAATGTTTTGTCAGACCATTCGAATTTGGTCGATTTTCCGAATTTCGCAGAACCAAGCCACACTTCGGATCCATCACGGGCTATTTCTAAAACGGTGGAAAATTTGCAGAATTAATAACCAAAACTAAATTAGAGATTTTAGTGCTACAATTCAATTAAATATTGGATTATTCTGAAAGATAAATAGCATACCGTGTCATTTATTCATCGATAACAACGATAATGTTAGTTTAGAAATTTGAAGTCTGAATTATTAATTTGTTCAGGTCTACATTTTTTAGCAAATTTTTAATTGAAAATGTTTTTTACTTGGTTATATAATTGGCCGATAAAGTGATTAGTGAAATAGCTTTTCTTTCAACAAGCAATATAGAATTAGAAAATTACGATTTTTGCAAATATATAAGTTATTTACAAAAATTCGCAATTCCGATGGTATTGATGATTAATTATCTTCCATACTGATGATGACCTTAATAATATTGTAGTAATTTCTTTTTTTAACTTTGCAATATCGAAACTTTTTTATCAATAAGCACCACTGTTAGTAATGCCAGTGTTAATTTTTGATAAAAATTTCCGCATAAAAATTGTACTTTAAAAAAAAATAATTTTAACTGTGTTTATTTAACAATTGACCCAAAAAAAATTTTTCTTATTACAATTCCTATTCTAATTCATTTCACATATAAATAAAAAATAAAACAAACTTTTGTTTTACCAAATATATCATTTTTAAGTATTGATTTCGAGTTCATTTGAGAGAATAAAAATGACACTCTCAATGTTGCAATTTTAAAAAAAAAAGACAAAAAATACATTACCTTTAGCAAATTTATTTTCCCTCAAATTATGTATTGATAATAAATGGCTACGTTGCATCAGACAATGAAATTCAGCTTCAGTCCATGTCATTGCTTTAGGAAAATATTTGTAACATTTTCGAGAATGAGGTGAAAATCGCCATCCTTCGTCACATGTAGCGCACAATGCAGCTGCAAATAATCTACAAGTCAGAAAATTCGTGATATCTTTTTTTGAGGCTTTTTTTAAAAATTTTCTTCATTATTAATTTTTATGAATAATTTTTGTGTATCAAACTGGTGTGAATATTGAGTGATATGCTTCATAAAAGATCAACCTATATTTGTAAAAGAAGGACATTACTTCCGGAACAAAGAAGGACATTACTTCCGGAACAGCTTTTCGGTTATTTTAATATCATTTAATTTTTATTAGTAAGCTTGACGAGTGACAACTCCTAGTCAATGGACTACAGAATGATCATGGTTGCTTTTTCATTAAAGAAATTAATCAAGTCTATTGGAACAGAAACTCGAAATTTAGTCCATTAAAAAATTTACCTGCTGTAATTTCATGTCCCAGTTAGGTTTAAATGTCAAATTTGATCTAAATTTAAAATGCTTAAACTCCAAATTTAAATTTTTCTCTTCTTCATTACTTGCACACAGTGTGAAAAATTTTATTACAATACAATGTTACTTATTATGCCAAGCAAAAATAATTATGAAAGTGCATATCGTTAAATTAATTATTTAATCATAACGACAAATAATAATTTCATATTTCAGAATATTTTGTAAGTTTACTATATACAATAGTAATACATTATTTCAATTATTTTATTAAAATGTAAGATAAATTTTTAAACTAAAAAAAAATTTGCAAAATGATTTTTTTAGTCTTTTCTATTTATTACATAGGTGATTGCAAAAATAAAAAATTTATTGAAAATCTTTAAATTTTTGCTAATTTAAATTTTTACTCTATCAATGAGTTTAAACAAGGAAAAAAAATCGTGAAAAGAATCGATTCTTAAAAACAATATTTTCATTTCTACATGTTTGATAACTTTGGCAAATTCAAATAATTTCATCTAAATCGATCAATTATTATTACGTTATATCATAAATTACTACATATACTTTTTTTTTTGAATTGCTTCAGATAACTGATTGAATTTAGTTTAAATTTAGTTTCTAACTCAAAACTAAAGGAACAATTTAATTACGTATAAAAACCATAATGACATCGATCTGATTATTGATGCTTCACAATTACAGATAAGAAATGATAATCTGTAGTTTTGGAGATTTTTTAATTATCAATTGGAAAAAAAAATAAAAAGGGAAAGAAAAAAAATCGTACCAGTAAAACATGCCATAAATATGATGGTGCTATAACTGTTCATCATTTGTTAGCTAATGTGTATTTTTTTACTTCACTGAAATTAAATTTTAATAATGTTTATTATCTTCAATTAACAATAGTAATCATAAATGCATAAATAAGATATCAATTATATGCATAGGAATCTTCAACAAAAATATATCAATTATTTCTTTTTTTTTTGGAAATACAGAATAAACTGATAAGCATAAAATATATTAGATAATAAATATATTGAAATTTTGTTAACAAATACAAATTTTGATAATGGATATCTGCAACTAAGCGAAACTATGATAATTTAAAATTAGAAATTTTGATCGATTATTTAAATATCGGATATAATCGAATCATATAATATATAAATTCTAATATCGATGGTCCATATTTACCATATTAAAATGGTATAAATTTGAACGTTAAATAAATATCATTAAATGAAACTGTAGTAATCAAAAATAAAACAATTAAATTAAGGACTTTTAATACAAAATGAGTAATTTCGTTCTTTACAAAGTGAACAAACTGCACTGAACTTCCTTTGGTACTCGGTATTTATAACTTTTCATCGTTCTTTTTCTACGATGTGTCCGGGTAGAATTACTTAATAAATTTAAAAGAGAAAAGGAAAATGATGGGACAAAAATTATTTTTCTTGTCCATCTTTGCCTTTCATTTACCAGTGATCGACGTTATTCATTAATTTCATTTTGATCATTTTTTTTAAAAACCAGTTTATCTTCTTTTTTTTCTTTCATCATTCGACGATTTCCATTGCTACTATATTATCTATAGCCGGAAATACTTTTGAAATTTCATTTCTCTTCATTTGTTCTAATCATCATGTTCATTGTCGTCATTATCATTATCACCATCATTATCATCACCATCATCATTAGCGCTACCCATTTTTCTAACTTATTCCTTTACTTCCCATTGTTCAAATTGCTTTTTTCTTGCAAAATGATGACTATCCTCGTTTCGGCAAATACACTTTTTTTTCTGTCCTTTTTTCTTTCTTTTTTTCTTTCTTTCTCTCTCTTTTGTCATTTCCTGCTAAATTTTAAGAGTAAATTGAGGAAGGCTATCTAATATTCAAGCATTTTTTTCCATATAATAAAATGCAGCAGAATTCATTATTGTTACTTACAAAATACATGATAATATTAAAAAAAAAAAAAATGAATAAATTGAAAAAATTTACCAACGTTAACAAAAATTGCCCATATAATTTTGTAAATTTTATTTACTGTGATACCACCCTAATGGTTAACATAAATAATGATATGATTACCGTGATAATTGTTACGGTTCATAACTTTATATATTATTATTACTGATAATTGTGGTGGTTTTTATAATATATCAACGTAGTGATCACAATTATAAATTATCAATGCAACTTTATTGATGAGAAACTTTATTGCATGACAGTTAAACACGTAATATTTGCAATTAATTCTAATAAAATAAACATTACTATGATTATTTCCGATAAAACAATTATTGAAAATTACTGAGAGTTCAAATTTATCAATGAAATAATAGCGGTGTTATTGAAGAAAGATGGGATACTTGCAATTAATATGATAATTATTATAATTTTGCAACATGTGTGAAATATTAGCATAATGATTAGAATCATAATTTATTAAGCTAAAATTGATTTATTTGTTCGTTAACATCTTGTAAATTACTATATATCATTTGAACGTAATTATTAGCACTGAATAGAAAATAAACTGCTGCTTTGTTTATATCTTATTTATAAAAAAAAAAGTTATTTTATCATGTATGTTACTTACTGTATTCGATAACTGATAAATATTTGCATCGCATATCGCAAACATTTTCGAATATTTTATAAATGCTCAAATTATAATTGAATTATTTATTAATAATTGGAATCTTTTTTTCCTGCCTGAAGCTAAATTATAATTTGTTCTATCATGCATATTTTAATTAGTGGGGTGTTTTGCCTGCTGCGCAAATACGAATTAATTATTTTTATCATGATCATTTCTTTTTTTTAAAAAAAAAAAGAAGGAAAAAATGCAACATGAGAGGGTGAAAAGGAAGTGATGAATGTTTAAATGTAATTTAAATTAAAATTTGATTTCCTTGAAATGTGACAATTAAGTTTAAAAAATAAAAATGATTAAAACATCACTTAATCACTTTTCATTTCCTTAGACCGTTCATAAGAAAATAAATGCAATATGATACAGTTTCATCCTCATAATATTTACATCATTTAAAATAAAAATAGGATGAAATCAAATTTGTTACTACACATACATAAAATTGATTATTCAATTCCAGTAATTATGTTGATGAAAATACTGGTAATCAAAACAAATTCATTGATATTCTATTCAAATCATCCTTCCCATCAAAAAATTTTGTAATATAAAACATTGTATTCCATTCCAGTCTAAATTCATATTTCAAATTTAGCTTCAATTTTGATCTAATAATTTGTTACTGATATTGGAATGGTTTGCAGCATGAAAAACCTGAAATCACACACAGAATGTCTTTGAACGGTTTTTTTTTGCCCTTTTTGTTGTTTAATTAACACTAGTAATTAGCACAAATTTAAACTTTCTTCCTGCTTTTTTTGCCCTTTCATATAGATGAATAATAATTTAATGAAAAAGAAAAGTTTGCAAAAAAAGTTGCCAATCTTTCAGTCTTTTTTCTGATCAAATCAGTACTTTTTGATCTTTTGCTTGCATTTTTGGGATTTTTTAATTTTTGCTTTAATCATTACATTTGCCAATTTTCATTCAGTCTGTTATTTTTTATACAAAAAATTTTAAGAGTAATTTTTTTATGAGGAACAAAAAAATTGTTTAGAAAATTTTTTCAATTG